>VZRZ01004652.1:250583-344581 GCA_013398175.1 Climacteris rufus
GGGGCCGCTCCCGGGTCTGTGTGAGGCGTCTGTGTGCCGGGCCGCCGCGGAGGCCCGGCCGCGGCAGCGCTGCCCCGTGTGAGGGCCTGGCCGGGGAAGGAGCGCTCGCAGCGGGCCCGGCAGGCCGGGCAGGGCACGGGGATTTTCCCTCAGCAGCGTTTGCCGCTGCACTTGTGGCACGGACACCCAAAAACTCGGTGCTCGAGTCCTCAGTGACTCATAACGCGCTGGGTTTGGTGTTCGGTGTGGTCAGCACACACCGCTCTGAGAAACCGACGGAATGCTCACAACTGATTTAATGCTCATAGCAGTGATCGCTCCTCGGGCTTGAAACGCCCGAGGTTGTCTTTGTGCTAAGAAAAAGACTTCTCTCTCGCGATAGTGAACCTTTGCAGAACGCGGAGCATGTACGACAGTCTGGTTCTTTGTCCATACATGTGAATGAATACCCACCCCTGCTGAATTTGCCTGTGTGAAATCCCATGAGACACAGAATTGGAATTTAACCTCGCTCACCCACCGTTTTCACAGCCGAAGTTGATTTAAGTATGATGCAAATAGAGCCAAAGTAACAGTCACTTCCAAACAATTTTTCTAGCAACGTTCATTGCTTGTAAGTGTGAAGAAGGCTCAGCAGCCCCTGGCTCCTCCTGTGCACATGGGCTATGACACCAGGCAGTGTTTGAGTGTAGCACCAGTGCTGTGGGCAAGGGTGAGCACAGCCCCTCATTCTGTAGCTATCACATCATCTTTCTGTGCTGCACAGCCTTGCTTTTCAATTGAATGGATGTTGCACAATTGTGCTCGCATTATTTGGCTTTTTCTGGTCATTGCAGATGGACATCTATTGATGAAATAGTAAAGAATGGCAAACTGTATTAAGGACGCTTAACCCGGAGCTCTCGAGGCTGCTACAGCATCTTATATGCGAGTGAAATCCCTGCCAGGACGAGTTGCAATGGTTTTGCAACTCTCCCAAAGCACAGAGTTCTTGCTACTGCAGATGACCTGTTTCTGCTGGCTCCTCTGGAACTGAGAGTTACCCCAGGCGTGGTTTTTATGTGTTGGCGAGAATGAAAGAAGACAGAGGGCTCTCCTCTGGGATAATTGCCTTTTTATTGTAAATCTAGTGTTGCCTTGTGAGGGCCCAGGGAGGAAGTCCAGAGACATCCAGGTGGCTGGATGAACCCAGGAGAAAGAGAGTGAGGAAGCCCTGCAGGGGTCTCGTAAAGGGAGGTGGGACCAGGGGACACCCAGTGGGAAGACCCTGGTTCAAAGTGACCCGTGGAGAGCAGGGGAAGAGAGACCTTTCCAGGACATGACCATATAGAGCCTTCCAGGGCATAACCATACACGGAACCTGAGGCTGGGGATACAGGTGACACAAAGGAAATATGGGGTTTCACCACAGCTCAGGCAGAGAGTTCAGATATTGGAGGGAGAAGGTTCAGAGGGCATTGCCTTGGGGCTCTTCCCCCCAGTTCTGAAGTTCCACAGCAGCAGCTTCTGCCAAGTATGCTGCTACACTTTTATTAGTTACCTGCTTTTTTTACATTATTCTGTTAGAGTGTGACTATTAGCAGCATTGAACTAGGAACAATCACCCTTAATGAGTCCATACTGTAGGTATGTTTAGAGATCTTTAAATGAGCCTATTTGTAGCAGACTTGGTATGTCCATTTTAGTGTTATTTTTTTTAATTATTAAACACTGTTTTCCTCGGTGACAGATATTTGAAGTCACAGGTCTCCAGCAAACCGTTAGAGGCACCAGCTACATTTATCTACAATCTTGTAGTCTTAAAAAAAAAGTATTCTGCAAAATCATATTTCTTCTCATTACTTTAATGTCTGTATTAAATTTATTGATTAAAAGCAGCACCTGCCATTTCATTATCATTGTCTGCCCTTTTGAAATTTTGAAACTTTATTAGTCTTATCCTTGTCTTTTGTGTTTCCCAGTTCTCTAAAGTCTATTTACAAATAACAGTGGTTTGGAGAGTTGGGGGTTTGTTTTAACCTCATAAGGATTTTATTTTCCAATGGATGTAAAAGCATTGTGTTAAATTCACCTTAGTATCCTTCTTAATTCTGTGTGTATTTGTGACATTTCTCTGGTGGAAGCATATATAGAGGTGAGATTGACAGTATGCCATCTTTTTGCTTTGTTGATTTATGTGCTTTAATGCATTCAGAGGGTTTCAAACCTGACTGTGAAGCCTTTTCTCTTCTTACTTCTTAATCTTTTCTCCACTAGAAATAAACAGGTTTGCACACTGTAAATGAGTCACCTTGTTCCTTGCATACTGTGGCACACGTGGATTTCAGCTTAAGTTGTGCTGCTTTTATTTGTAGGGCTTCAGGTGTTTTGAAGCCTAGCTAGGGATTTTGGAGGTCAGATTCTTTGTTCATCTAGCTCAGTTCTTTGGGGTTTTTTCCTGCTTTGACCAAACTATGGCAGGTTTCCTATGGGGAAGGGGTTTGGCCATAGGAGTGCACATGGTTATTCAGCTGTTTACACAAAGGATGTATTGGAAAATGCTCAGGATAAGTCTTGATAAATGAGGGACAACTGGAAATTTCTGTCTTTCAGTCGCTGTAAGTTCTGCTGTTGCACAGAGGACAGAAACATACTGATTTACTGCAGTATTTTACCACAAGGACTAAGAATTGGTGGGTTTTAATAATGCAAAAATGTTTTATTTCTTGGAGGGAGTATGCTGATTCCACTTTAGTACTATCTCTGCTATATATGTAGTTAACTGTTGTAGCTGATACATGATTACACATACATGAGTTTTGTATTTATGTCATCATCAGGCATTTTGATCAGTGTCAAAATGACATTTTTATATCTTGCAACAATAGAGCCAGTGCCAAAATGCTCCACCAAATGAAAATCCTTTAGGATCTGAAGTGACATTATGATGAAGAAGAATGCTGATTATTTATGAAGAAAATTAAGTCTGTGTAGTTTTAGATGTAGCAAAAATAGTTTATAATACAACGTAAAATGGGATTTCAGTATTGACATTAATTTATATGTATAAATATAGATAAAAATGTACAGCAAGCCTTTGCTTATGAACTTCACAGTTCTTGGCAATGGTAAGCAGTCCACCAATGACAGGGGTGAGGGTAGTCTGGGCAAGTGAAATGAATTCTCTAATATGACAGCACAAGTTGTTGAGCAAAACAAAGAGAGTAACCCGAGATACTTGAGATACCACAAATGATGTAAGCAGGGATTAGTCATATCATAAGACATATGTTAATATGGAAAATACATTGCCATTAAATATTAGAGAATATTTGATAAAATCTGGAATTTGGAGCTCAAATGTGCTTGTGTTGTCATCTGTCACGTAGAGCATTAGTCTGGTTTTCATTTACAATATCTCATCACCAGTGGTGTAATTCAAGGATGAGAACATTGTACTTTTGTGTTCCCTGTGAGAGCATCTGCAGCTGTGAGAGCATCTTGTACTGTGCAAAAATTAGTGGTAGTTTTTACTAAGGTTCCATGCCTTTCATTGCTGAAAGGCATTCAAAGCCTGGGCAACCCCATATATGTCACTGAAGGATCAGGAGTTCAGATGCATGGTGGAGCTCATTGTATTAGCAAAAACAAAAGACAAATTAACATTTTTCTAAGCTCCTTGTAATAGCCTGCACTGTGTATTAAACTTATTTTTAAACACATGTAAGAAGACAACAGAATGGCCTCTTTATAAAAATGTGTGTGGAAAGGTTGTGTTATCTTATGAATTTTTCATGGTGGGTTTAGTAAGGTCATGTGTGATTGTCCTCCTTGAATTTTCCTGGCCTGGCAATTACAGACACAGAAAATTCCCTCCCCTTAATAGCTTACCTTAGTGGAGAATGTAAAGAATTGGCCCCTGACATGCTAATAAATCTGTGTCACATTTGGGAACAGAGAGTTCAGAATTGCCTAAATTGCAGAGGAGCAGATGGGAAACAGACAGCTTGGACCCGTGAATTTGGTGGAGGGCAATTGTACGGGCTCAGTCAGTTTTCCAATTGATGTGACATCAATTTCAGTAATTTGACTGCTCTTCTGCCTACTTTATTTGGTGGTGATGGGCAGGAAAAAGAATGAATGTTCTGCTGTCCTCCACTATTCCTTCTTTTTGTGCAGTGTGTCTTGCTTTGATTTCATTTTGTTATGTGAGGTCACAGGAGGCAGTAGTCTCTGTGTGCCTAAGGGAAGATGATGTTAACAGTGTAAAATATTGTAGATTCTGATGGTTTTTGATAATAACCTGAAATTTCTTAATCTTTACTTTGTTGCCATGATGTAGTTTAAGGAATAATATGAAATGAGAAAAATCTAAGAATACCATTTAAGAGTAAATGTAGGGTGATGAATGCTTTTTAGGTGTTTTGAGCAAAATGTTTGTCTTTCTGGAATCCATGAGTAAAATGCTTCGCTGTGTGACTCACTGACAGAGCTCATGCCTTAGTCTTGCTCTGGGCCTTTTGCTATGAAATAAAATTATTTCTTGGTGTAGAAGTGTTCTGCTAAATTTTAATTGACGTATTTGAATAATTTTCTTTGGACCTGTTTCTGCAATTTACTTTTGAGTAGAGTAATGCACTACTAGTGGAAATTACTAGGTTTTATGTCAGCAGATTTTTGTGCTTCTCTTTCTCATGTGAGAGATTCTAGGCTAGCTGAAATGCTTTGCAGGCTTTTCTTTTCTTCTGCTCTTACCTGATGCTGTCTTTAAAATGCAGAAGGTGGAAGAACTGATCTGTGTCCTACCATATGTAGTGTGAATTATGAAAATGAGCCACTGAATGCCGATTTCATACTGGTGTTTCGAAGATGGCATGTGGTGTTCCCTGTGAAAAGGAAAAGGCATGGTTTCAAAGGCTTTGTTGTCACTCTTAGCAATACTTTTGAACCTGACTTCCACTGCAGCATATCAGTACATCAACCCCAGGCCTTCTAGGGCCATCAGAGTAGCTGAACAGCTGGGTTTGCTGTCTGACACGATGTGTTTTACCACCAACCTTCCTGTGTGGCAGCTGGAATGTGCTGATAATCTTTTCCCTATATTCTGTGCTGCGTATTTCTGTGTCCCTGCTGTACTGCCACAGGCACGTTATAGACAGCTGCATAGCTGATGCTGGACACAACCTGTTAGCATCACCACTGAAATAATTATTGCCTTGGAGCAAGTTCTGTTAAGTAGATAAAATATTTCTGTTCGGTGGGAGGAACGTGGAAAGCAAAAATGAAAAATAGAGGGGAGATCCACTTGCTTTGCTTGTTGTCATTTCATTGCTTGGAGCCTTCTGAGCACATCTGCAGTGTGAGAGAACCTGCTCAGGAGGACAGCACTGGGTTTTTGAGCCCGCATTGGCAGGGCATACCTGGGGAGGCCTGTGCTCTGGCTGCTGCAGGGATTGCTGGCTGGAAAGGACCACAATTGCCTGGGAAAGCCTTCAACACCCAGCTGCTGCTGAGGCACCCCTTTTTTTTAATAGCCTTTGCTTCCAGTTGGTTCAGAGAAAGACGTGAAAATATTGTGAATGCAGTTCTGAATCTCAAAAGTAAAAGGTAGTCCTAAAATGATTCTGAAAAGTTCATTGTTTCAACCAGATATTCATGCAGGGTCCAGTCCATGCTTGGTCTGTGTCTTTCATCTGCAGCAATCAAATCTGCAGGAATGTGTGAGTCCCAGATGCCAGCTTTTTTGCTAGACAGGTTATTGAGTCTTTATCCAGAGTTATCCTGTCATGGTAGAGCTGAGTGCATCCGTGTCTGCTTTATGTGAGTGCCTCCTTGGAGGTCATACAGAATTGTAAAATGAGGAGATGTAAAATGTGCTGACAGTGTTGAGATTAGCACAGAGCACAGCTCTGCCAGCCTCTTGTGTGCCAGAGAGGAGGCAAAGGAGCCGTGGTGGTGTCTCGCTGAGGCAGGAGTACCTGTACAGGCAGTAAGGGGATGTGTCTGAAGAGGACACAGAGCCACACTGTGCATCATTCATTTCTGAAGCTTATTTCTATGGGATGTTTTGAATGCCAGAAATACTTCATTTACAGGGAGTGGCAAGTGGAGAGGTGAGGTCTAAGAGTGGATCTTAGACAGAAAAAAACTCCAATGTCTTCAGTGACCCACTTGTGAATCACATAGGCCATCACAGGCATTTTGTGTTCAGAATTCATAAAATACCTGCTATGAAGTCTATTAGGATTATAAAGCTGTTAGGAAGCTTACACAAAATTGTTGGTTTGCCTTTCCCTGTTTGTGAAGGCATTTGTGCCAGGAGCCAGGACCCTGGGCTTTGATCTTCTGTTTTGACCTAAACCAGCCATGAATTCTGTTGTTCTGTGACTACCTGCATGAGGGCACAGAGCCACTGAACTCCATTTTTGCATTTGACTTTCAAAATTGTGTGGGCAAGTCAACTGCTACAGAACTATGCCTTTATTTCCTGTGCTTTTTCCATTTAAATGATTCCTTCGTCATCTGAGCTGTAGTTTCATACAAGCTAAAACTAAACATGTATTGAACAAGTGGTTGAAGAGCCGCCAGTGCTTCCAGATTACGAGACAGAGCCATGGAAAAGAATAAAACCCACTAGTTAGAGACCAGCTCAGACTGATGTACCTTTATTTCAGTGCTAATTTTTTTTTACAACTCAAGATTTAAAACATGCATTCCCTTATATCATCCTCATAAAAACATGCCTCTGGTTAGCAAAGTAAAGGTGGATATAGCCAAGTGAAGATGTAGAAGAGAGTAAAGATGAAGTTGTGAACCAAGGGTGAAGTTTTCAGCCTCAGTGAAGTGAGTGTGCTGTCAAGAGAATCTGGAGTTTTAGAACTCCTACATTTCCCATAGCATTCAAAGGAGTCTGCCCTAAAGGTAAGAGAAGACCTAGAGACCAAGGCTGACCAAGAGAAAAGTCCTCACTGAATCTGATTACTGCTTGTGGGTTCTACATCTCCTGAAACCCCTCACCTTAAAGACAGCTTCTGTAAGTACAGATCTGTGCTTCTGGGAATTTCCTTTGGACAGAATCTCTGGGATGTATCCTAATTTTTATTTTCTTTCTTTAATGCCTTTCACAACCATTAAATGATGCCCTTCCTGCAGACCAAATAGTTTAGTACTGGGCTCTGTGCCTTTCTCACGAGGATTAAGATAAGGACTGTCCAGTTCTTTTGTTACATCACTGTAGCTGAAATCAAGTGCTTCCTGATAACTTAATCCTGCAAAGTTCTGCAGTCCTTTTCAGCAAAATGCTGATGTTGTTGAAGGTGAAATCAGCAGCTGTAGGGACACAGTTCTTTGTGGACTTTAGAAAAGGAGTGGTTTAGGTGTACCTAAAATTGTGTTGCTTTTTCATCTGCTGCTTCTGTCCACTTCCTTTTCCTCCCCACACCAGTTCCTATTAAAATACCGTTGTTGCTGACTTGTATCTCTAATGATAAGCTATTTTATTAATTACTTTTATTAATTATTTTATTAGCTAAACTGCAGCCAAAACCAAAAGGAGATGATCCTTGACAGGATAGTTGATGCTGCACTTGGTGCAGTCAGTCTGTGCTGGTAGCAGTGCATTGCCATTTTGCATGAGACAGATTGAGCTGGAGGGCAGGATGTTTTCCAGTGATTCACATTTTCACTTGCAGCTCTTCCAAATGTGAGGCTGGGGTGGGGCTGAAGGCTCAGCTTGTTCTCTATGTGCTCTCTGTGCCTTCTCCAGCTCATAGTAGTTCCTGTGCTGCTTTTGAGGGTGCAGCTGTAGTTGGAGCACTGAGTAGCAAAGCACTTGCTCTCTGCAAGTTATCATCACACATTTTCTGCTTGGTGTGCTAATACTTACCAATAGATAGCATTACTTGGCTTGGATACCCTTGTCCCTGTTGGAATTGGGTGTGTATGTGTGTGGTCAGTGCACCAGTGAGTTAATTCACTTTGGTGACTAGGGTGAAATACAAACAAAAGATGTCTTGGACCAAAAGCAAAATCAGATCAACAGCCTTATGTGAATCCTTAGCCTACTCTGCAGCTATCCCTTGACAAGCTGTGCTCAGGCCAGAGAAAACCAAGGGCCAGAAAAAAACCCAGGGATGTGACTGGTCAAGAGTGAGTTCTATTGGCAGAGCTGTATGAGGAAGATTAGCCACCATCTGTTCACCCAAATCCTGCACCTGGCTCTAGACTGTGCCACTGTTCATCAAGCAGCCCTCTTACTCAAAATATTAAAGAATTGCAGGGTTAAATAACAAGGCTCTACAGTCTCCCAAATGCTCTGGTTTCCTTTTAGTTTTATAGTAGTCCCTGCGAAATAATTGCATGTGGTGAAATGTTTTTATCTGGATTTAATACAAAATTAAAGAGAACTCATTGGTCATGAGTTAGCAATACTGCTTTTCTTTTAGTCTTTGCATTTCTCTGCCTGCCTTTTTATTGACCTTTGTGTTAAGCAGCACATAGTGCACCATGGTTGACAATATGTTACTTTTTCTTAGATAATTATTTTTGTAAAAGAAAACACCTGGAATAAATGTTTCTGTGAGTCATTCTTGGTAGCAGCAGTCATGGTTAAGTCTTTCTGGCTTCTTTGATTCCTGCTTAGCATAGAGCTGCTCCTGTTTCTTTGCACTTCCTATGCAGTGGTAGAGCAGTCCTGTGGCACTGACCTGGTCCTGGGTGATATTAGCCTTTATTCATAGTGAAACCTGTGAAATCCCACTTGGAAAATGGAATGTAGTCAGGGTGGTAGGAGAGGGAGTGCAACAGTTGTCAGTGAGCACGGCTCCCCTTCAGAAGCTCTGAGCAGAGGCTGAAGGGTGTGGTAGAGTGAGGAGCAGCTCCAGCGCAGTGGTGACGTCCCAGACATGAAAATACAGTCTCATGCTGCCAAAGCTCTGAAAGAATAAAAAATTCCAAGCGTAATCTAAACATTATAATTTCCTGAATGTTTCTTTGCCCTAAGGTTCGTAATTTTTTAATGGAATGTGTGTTCACAAGAAGAAAAGGTCTGTCACCACATCTGTCTGAACCTCCGTGGGAGATACAGCTCTTTTCCACTAGCCATGTTTCTTTGGTGCTTTTCATATGATGCTGTGTTCATGTCTACTAAGAATATATAAAGCTGGATGCTTCAACATAACCCTTTTCAGACAGCATGCAGGTAATGATTGCTGGGTTCTTTTCTGTTAGGACTTGGTACTTCTCATTTACTGCAGAGGAAAAATTCAAGTTGCTCCCAATGGCCTGGCTGTGGCCTTTCTGGCCCTGGATGCTAAGAGGTGCATATGAATGTGTCAGTGCTGGCCTGCCAGTTGCACTTTGGCTCACAGTGGGTTGTTTTCCTGGAATTACAGCGGGGAAAGGCTGAGTGCTGGGTGACCACGTTCCTGGCTCAGGAGCAGGCAGGTGTCACCTCAGGGAGCAGATGGACGGGGTGCAGGCAGCCTGCAGGGCACGTGTGCTGCAGGGGTGGGTGCTAAGGTCACAGTTTCCCAGACAAGAATGTCTGAATTGCTGTGCCCTACTTAGCCAATTGTGAGCTGCATTAATGAAAGGGAGAGTTTAGACAGAGGAGTACTTTGGGTACATTTAGTGGGAGAAGAGATGTTTTCTTTTGTATCCGTACAGGTGGTGCTTTTGAAGCAAGCCAAAATAAGGTTCCTCACCTGGGTAACAGCCTGAATAGGTTGGCAGGGTGTGAATCCATTTTCAGCATGTGTAAAGAGAAGTGTAAGAGTTTGCCAGTGCACAGCCTTTCATTTATTTTTTTCTCAGCAAGTTTTTTCTTTGGCCATCGAGTTAGACTGAGGCCTAATTTTTTTTTTTTTTTTTCACCCTAGGCAGTTCTAAAGTAGCAAACTATTAATAGTGAAATATTGGTTTAGAAGAACACTAATGCACAGGGGATTCTAGAGCAAACGAGGCAATGCTGTCAATGGTTCAGATTGTTCTTAATTACAATAATGGCATTATAGAAGCTGCAGTTGCTGTCGGGCACAAAAGAAGATAATGATAATGTCAGGGTGCTCAGAGTAAATGCAGTATAATGTATTGCAGTGCTGAATTCAAAAGATGATATGCCTAACTTGTCGTCAGAGTGCATGAAGAAGAAGAATGGTGAAAGGTCAGAACACTTTTTGTTGTAACTGTGTAGTTCAGGGGTTTGGGTTTTGTGGTTTTTTGTTGGTTTTTTTTTTTTTTTTTTGTGGCCTATGCTTTCAGGCTTAAGAAGAAATGTCAGGTCTCCTGTGTTTAAATGATAAGTATTAATTTTATTAGAAGGTGTGATCACATCTGTCCTACTCGCTTGGAATAAAGAACATCACTCTTGCTTTGAGAAGGAAAGGAAATATCTGTTGTCTCAGTACCCTCAACACATTTGATATTAATATCCTGTTAGAGTAAAAGAACGTGAGTATGGAGGATTTGGCCTGAGCCAGACTTTTCCCTAGTAGCCTCTGGAAATATGTCCAATCTATTTGATGCATGTCATCCCTATTTTATAATGAGACCAAAAAAAATTCAACTCTGAGTTTTAGGCATGTTTCAAAGCTGGATTTGAATTTTATGGCTAGAGGCCAAATCTGAACTGCAGCACTTCTAAACATTTTTATGCTGTGCACTCAAATTCATGAGTGCAGAGGAAGAGACTTTACTGTTCTGCTGCAAAGTAAAACACGCAGCAGAGCAGCTCATGGTCTCGCATTCTTGTCACTGCTTTGTTACAATTCTCAGTCATACATAAGGACACATAATAAACTGGAAAATAGTGGTGGTATTCCTCATTATACCACGAGTGTTCAGAGTGGCTTAGTGTCTTGCATAACTTGTAAAACCTTATTGTGGTGGTGGGTTGGTTTGGGAAAAAATAATCAGCATCCAGTTGATTTGCAGCTTTATTATTTTGTTCATTTTTAATTGACTCGAAACAGTTGCAAATATATAATCTTTAACTGATTTGAAACAGTTACTTCCAGATGAAACGATTTACTTAGAATCCGAATAAATATTTTTGAGGAGTTGTCGTTTCATGCCCAGAATGCCAGCATGTAAACAGTTTTTCCTAAGGTGCAGGTGCTGTGTAGGGCACAAGGTGGCTCCAGCTGACGAGGAAAGCTGGCGTGAGCAGCCCAAGTGCCAGGAATGAGTTCAGAGGAATCAGCCAGTGCTGTGTCAGAATGGAGCTCAGCAGTTCTCTGGCTGCACCTCTGGTATTTTGAAAATGAACTGAATCTTAATGGCCTTTAGAAGAAAATCGTGTCTAGCCTTAGAGCGGGACTAGGAAATTCAGATTGCGTTTTATGTCTTGTGTTTCATTTTTGAAGGAGTTGCTCCAGTAGATTTTATCAGACATTCTGTTTTTGTCCACATACAAGGTAACAACTCTGTGCAGAACAGCATTGCCAGGGTTAGCTATGGAAGTAAGCAGAGCTGGTGTGTACAGTAAGAACACAAATGTAAAGTAAGCTAGGCAGAAGATAAGACAGACATTGAAAGGTTAATGAGAAAGATTTGGGATTTTTATTAGCAAGCAGTTCATTAAAATTTAGTGGATAGAGGAGAGAACAGAATAATTTGATAAGAAAACCCCATATTATAACCAAACTTAAAAAATGCTTTGTGTCTGTTGTTGGTCTTGCACCCTGTAAAACAGCGTTTTTGCTTTCACAGTCTGTTAGAAGTGAATTGTTTGTCCATTCCCATTTCCAACACAATACTAGCTGCTAATAGTCTGCCCTTACACGGAACATCTCCATCTGACTGAAACACCTGAGAAATTTAACATGAGATCAGAAAAGCAGAGATGTTGGTTCTCTCTGCACCATCTGCTTGGGGCAACTGAGGTGGAAAAAGGTGAATTGATTTACTCGTGGTCTTCCGCAGGCAAAGAAGTGGAAGGGAGCAGTGATCTCCTCATTTCTGTGTTTAGTCTTGCTCCATTAGATAGCTTTGTGCCATTCACAGTTTTTGTTGGTTTTTTAACTCCGATACATGTCTTAATATAGTTTAGATTTTTATATGAAACTGAGCTTGTAACTGGTTTGGGGGGGGTTGTTTGTTTGTTTGCTTGTTTGTTTGTTTTGGGGGGTTGGGTTTTTTTGGTTTTTTTTGTTTTGTTTTGGGTTTTGTGTGTTGTTTTTTTTTTAACTTAATGAACAACTCATCTGGTGTTCATTTTTTTTTTAAAATGTGAGTTAGGTAGGAGTTTCCTGGGGTTTGAATTTTTAAATATGTTTTATATACAGTAGCAGCAGGCATTATATTAAATAAATATATGAAGAAATAGCATTTCTTAATGTGGTCTTTACCTCTATCCTAAAAAAGGAAGGCTTGGTTAAGAGGCTTAAGATGTTTTACTTGATAACAGTCTTTCTTAAAGTATTGTCAGGTGTTAAAACAAATTCATAAATCTGACTTTGGTGCATTATTTATTTTAAAAGTCTTAAAGCTTATGGTTTTCTTCTCTAACATCTGACATTAAATACAATGAAATAGATTAGATGCCAGACCTACACAGAGTTAATGTTAAAATAGTGCAAAGCACCCTTTTGACTTAGGTGATTCTCTGTATTTTTATTTTTACAAACGAATTTTATCAGAAGTTAACTGTGGGCATGATTCTAATTAGTAGCTCCCCATATTAAATCTGATCCCTTTGTTCTTCGTTCAGCCAGGACGCCCATTAGGGTCAAAGAAAGTTTTGACTGAATAAGGAATACAACAACTGGCTCTGGTTTTAGTACATATAGGGCCAGATTGTGGGTCACGGCCAGCTTCAAGTGTACAGCTCCAGTGATTCCAGATCTTGTGCATAATAGGCAGATCCTTCACACTGTTATGATGGTACTTTATTAACATGTCAAATACAGAAGAAAAAAAACCTGACAGTTTTATGGCTGCTCAGAATCTTGTTAGCACATCTTAGTGTTTTGTGTTTCTGAACTGAAATTATGCAAATATGTCTTCAAAAACATTTCCCTGTTTTCACGAGAGAGCAAAGAAAATAGAAGTGTTCAAAAATGGGTATTAAAAACTCAAATAGTTTGGCCAATTAATAAATCTGCTGTTGCAGAATAGAAGGGCTGTGGGCTGGAGCTGGCTCTTAACTTAATGTTAACTTACATTTAATTAGCCAGACCAGATGGAAGCTGGCTAAGCTTCGCATGAAGGCTTGTGGGAGAAAGACATAATCTTCCATTTTGTCAAAGGAACTAATACCACAGATTAAAGGTCGGTGTTCTTTTCAGAATTTAAAGAGTGGATGCACAGTGGCTGACAGCAAGAAACAGCAAGGGCACTAACAAATTAGCTTAACCCCTGGATGACTGGTGTCCCAGCTCGGCTTCATTTGATTCCCCAGTTCAAACCACCGGTCTCCAGTTTCAGGCATCAATCCCGGGGAGACAGGAATGTCTGTAAGCTGTGTTCTTTTGTCAGGAAAGTAGAGTCGTCTGGAGGCAGTTAGCACGGATAGAGAGATGAAGTTCTGGGAAGGGTTGTCTTACTCAGCGGAGTAAAACTTCATGCTGTTCAGATGCTAAGCACTCGGGATCAGTCTGACAAACCACTTAATTCCCCGCTTAACAATAAGCATGCAAGGAGACAAGTCAAGTAGACAAGTCAAGAAACCATTGATAGGCTCAAAGAGGTGCATACATGGATCAAGTCAGAGTACAGCAGAGTTTAAGGACTAAATCAGGCACATTCTCTGTTAAGGCTTGGAAATGTAGTAGAAAGAGTGAGCAGATCTGTCAGACTGAACCTTAAGCATAGCTGCAAGAAATTTCATGGTTTTTAAAATGTGGAAATTAGAGTCCACTGAAAAAAAAAACAAGAAAGAAAGAAAGAGATTAGGCTTATGCTAATTGTTTGAGCATGGAACCAGTCTCTGGGGATATTTCCCAGTGGTTTCAGCAAGGTAGGAGAGAGTTCTTTCTGAGGTGGAGAACAGTAGCACACATCCCAAGAAATTAATACGAATTTAGTGTTGCTATGAAATATCAAATGTCACATTGCTTGTGCATGAAATGAGGTAACCCTCAGCAGTAAGTAATAGTTATTACAACTTTGGTCTGCCATCTTTGTGTATCTTAGAGTGGAAATACCTGTGCACAGTCTAGCTTGGGAAAGGAAGCTGGGAAGTAAGTATTTGAGTCAGGTTTATGCCAGTGTTACAGCAGTAGGGAATTAAACATCTGTTGGACTTTCCCAGCTGGAATGCAGGCATCTATAGAGCTGGTAGGTGTCTTTTGAGCACCCAGATACATGGTGGATCTAGGTGCCTAAAGAGCCACTGAAGTTCCCACAATGTCACCAGGTATTTTTGAACACTTGAAAACAAGCCTTTCAAAACATTCCGGGGCTTGCTGCTTCTACATTTTGTAAACTGTTTTTGCTACTAGAGCACCTTAGTAGCAAATGTAGTTTGTTACATACGAACTTTCCCTTAGTGGCCACTGTTCATTTGATGGTTGTATTACTTAAGTGAAATAATTTGGATGAGAGTGGGTCAATTCTTAGGAAGAACAGACTATTTTGCAGATCTCAGTTAATAAATTGTGCTTGCTGACAGTCCCAGGAGAGAGGGCTAGGGACCTGAACGAACATGAAAACTATGCAACCTGTTTATGATTGCCTTGTGTAGATGGAGATTTGATACACCGAGGTGAGGAAATCTGTGCTGCTGTGTACTGCAGCTTTTTTAGAATGTGGATAAAACACAGGATTCCAGCATCACACTCTGCAAGGTGCACAGACTGAAAAAAGTTAATTTTAAAGTGGAAAGCTCTTCTACTGTGTCAGCTGAACTGGAGATTTGAAATCCCACTGACTACTTTGAAAACTGCATGCACATGTATTTATGTTGATGCTTGCATCTCTTTTCTCAGTTTTAAATAATTACATCCTGGGGATGGAAGAAGAATGATTTTACTAGTCACTGTTTAGTAGACCACATTTATCTACAGTTAACAACTGGTGGCGTTGGAGATACCACAGTTATTTTCCATTTTGAGTTACTGACATATTTCAGATACCACTTTGGGACAAAATATTTGGAGGGAATGGTAAATTTAAAAACCGTTGTAGCTGCGGATGATGGAATTAGCGTTTAGTTATCAAGTAGTTCATTTCAGCTGTTGCAAGCTAAGAGAGGTGTAGGGGTAGGTAGTGCACTTTTGGGAGAGGTGTAGGTAGTATGAAAATATTTGGTTTTGCTCTCCTTGTCAGATAAAATTTAACAGTGCACATCTAAACTCAGTTCCTGTTCTCTGATAAATGCCTCATATGGAGTTTATTTACAGCCCAGTAGGATTTGTCCCAACAAGTGCGTTTGGAGAGAACCTTCCTGAGCGAAGTCATTCATGTACCTTTGATAAGTGTGTCAGACATCTTCAGGTGGGGATCACACTCAGTTTTGTAAGGGCACGAGTACAAATTCTACTTTCATTAAACTCAAAAAACACTGTTGAAAGCGGAAGAGTTTGGGAGCTGCCCTTTTGAGGGAAGTGCTGTGCAGTATGAAACTTGCCAAAAACTAATGGATTGTTTGCAGGAAATTGGAAGTTCAAGTGCATGAGTCAGTCTACTTCAAGGCTGAACAGTTTCCACTGAACTTAAATAATGAATGCCAAAACCTAGAGACAGTAAAAGCAGCTGCAGCCGTTTTCCTCAGTTGGTTCATCCAGGCACTGTAAGGGATTTTATGTTTAGCAGAGTCCTTGTCTTTTAGTTCATCAGGCTTTAAAAGTGTTACACACGTTGTTGTTACTGACATGGAAACCTTTGCACAAGAAGCAGCAACCCAAGCATTTTTATTTTTGCTTCAAAGCAGTTACTACAGAGTATGAACTAGAATGTACAGTTTCAGGGATTTCATCTGCAGAAAACCATTACCTACTTTTGTAATGCCAGCCTCCAGAAAAGGAGAGGATCATTTTTTTTCCTCAGTTGTGATACAATGTTAGCTTCACACTTCTGAAAGTGCTCAAGGTGTTTAGTTCCTGGTGTGTACAAGGATTTCAGCGTACTTAATGAAATATATCAAACATTAGATAAAAAACGGAATAATTCTTAATAGTTTGGATTTGTAGCAGATCTTATGCCCAGAGCATATTGTGCAGTACCACTTTTTACCAGGATACGGAATGAATCTAACTCTTTGTAGGAATGCAGGAAAAGAGTGAGGTGTTCCTGTATATGCATGTGGCTTAGATTTCCTTAATATGAGTTAGTTATTTGATGTCTGTGAATGCAGAGAGTGGTTGAGAGCATGCATGGCCGAGTCGATTCTTTGCCCAGTTCTGTGTTCATGCAGTGGGATCCTGATCTGCAGTTTGCCTCAGGAGCTGAACCTTCTGAGCATTTCTGAGTCGGAGAATCAGTTGGAGTTGGAGTGCACCAGTGGGTTTTTAGGTTCATGTGGGTGGTGTGGAGGTGGGTTGGTGATGTGCCTCCATCCATTCACAGTTGCTCATGACAGTGCTTTGGTTTATGCCTGTTACCCCTGGTCCTGTCCCTGGACACCGCTGAGAAGAGTCTGACTGCCTTTTTTACAGTCTGCATTCAGGTATTTGTGCACATGGACTCGCCCTGAGCCTTCTCTTCTCTAGGCTAAACAGCCTCAGCACTCAGCCTCTCCTCATGAGAGATGCTCCAGGCCCCTGATCCCCTCTGCCCTTCAGTGGGCTCTCTCCAGTCCCTCCATGTGTCTCTTGCACCAGAGAACCTGGAACTGGGCACAGCATTCCGGGTGTGAAAGTGCACGTGCAGAGCTCTCCCCTGTGTCTCCACCGCTTTTCCACCACACACAGCATCCATGCAGCTCTTCAGCTGTGGCGTGGCCAAGAGTACGGGTGGGAGGCTTTAAGAAAATTTAAGTATCTTGCCATATGAAATTCATATGAAGTTGGCCAGATGCTTCTTGGTGAGATTTAGTCTGACTAAGCGTAACATTATTTAGAAGAGCAATTAGCCACTTTTCAAATAGAGAATAGTCCTGGATCAGGAGGAAAAAAGTTATTTTGGTTTTGTTTTCTTTTTTTTTCTCTCTTTTGTCTTCAATTAAATGGAAACATGACTGAGGTTTTGAAAGGTAACTCTAGACTTTTGCTGTGCTGACTCAATATAGCGTTCAGTTCCAAGTCTAGAAAGGTGTCCATCTGGAGAAGTTTCCTAAATAATGGCTACAGACTCATTGTGTTCACTTACATGCATGTAATTCCTTTTACCCCTCGGTTTTAATCTGGAGCTCTTTCCTGGCATAATTTATCATAAGGCCATGTGAATACTTGCACAAGAGATGGTGATCATGTGGGAGTGAGAATGATCAACAAGTTTGGGAGCAAGGTATAATCACCCCTTTCAAAAGCAGTGGCCACGGCAGAGGTTCCTGCTTTAGCTTTGGATGTTTAATTATTGTGTGCCTCAGTTTCCAGATGTGTGAAGTGGAGCAGGGGATTAAATTTGTAAGAACCTTTGAGCTTTCTCGATGAAAAACGTTAAGGGTTATTAAGTGTGAATGTGGTGAAAGGCTTAGCAGACAGGTGTGGCTTAAAGAAATGGTTTGAAATCCAGCAATTTAGTTCTAGGTTTAATTGAAAGTTGTAATCCCAGCAATTTGGTGCCAGTGTCTTCTAGGATTTAAATCCAGCGCAATGAAGCGTGTAATTTAAGGCTTTACGGAGCAGTATTAGTGCTTATATGTTTATCACTCAGCACGTGTTGGCATTATTCCTGTGGAATGCTCTTAATTAAAATCCAGGAGTTGCTTACAGTGCATTTGATGCTCGCTATCGTGAGCACTCAGTCAAGTTAGTGGCAAAATAAATGTAAAAGAAGGATTTTTCTCAGAGCCACAGTGTAATTGGCAGATGCTTTTGTAACTGGTGTTGTCATTAACGTACGGGAGGTTTGGGCAGCGGATTCCTTGTTGATCAAATGATTTCTGTTTTCATTTTTCAAATGCTAATATTAGCTGAAGTAGGAGGAAAGGGGCTTTCAGTTGGTACATCAGAAAACAGGATGCTTTTGCAGCAAAATAGCCATTAGGGCATGCCTAGTTTACACATTGTACTCTAACATCTCGTACTTCAAAGCTAGATTTGTTTTGGAAGAGTTACATCCAGAAAATCTCTTGATAAATGGGAGAAATCTGTTGCTCTGTTTTTGAAGTGGAGGAACACACATCAAAATAAGTGTTTTGTAACATAATGTTGCTTCTTTCTGAAATTTTACATTATTTTGGGGGGCCTGCTGTTTAGTTTTTGCTCTCTAGATAGGGTTAATTGTTTCAATGTGAGCAACCAAAGTTTTAAATATGAATTCTAACTTTTTGACCCCTTTAATCATAAAACTGCCTGACCTATCTTGCTTACTGTAATACTGTTTTTTTTTAAATTGATGAGTCATAAGCATATATTAAATGCAATTTATTTAAAAATAATAATAATAAAGCCCTTCTTGCATCTTAAAACGATTTTGTAAGCTAGGAATTGAGCATATGTATGTCAGTACATATTGCAGTGGGCTTATGATATAATAGCTTCAATGAAAATTAGATCTAAATTAGAGTAGACTTTGAAAAAGGGTTGTGGGCACATGTTTTTGGGAGTGGCTGGAAGAACTTACTGTAGGGGAAGGTTCAACCCTGTGTGTGCTCTACCTAGAAACCAGATAGGGTGATGTTTCTAGTTAAAGCAAGATGCAGAATTTAAAGCAAGGAACCACTGAATATGAAAATTAATTTTTGTGTTTAGACAAAAAGAAAAAATCCAGCTATGCTCTAATTCATTTTCTTTGCTTTCCTTTCCAAAAAATATTTTTAGAAATTAAATAAAAAACATTGAAGTATTTCAACAACCAGTTGGTTGTGGGTTTTTTGGTTTAGTTTTGGATGTTTTTATGTTTTTGTTTTGTTTTGTTTTTTATAATGCCATTAAAACTTCTTTGGAGGGTAACAACCCTCTTGAGGACCAAAACCCTGCCCTGTGTTACAGCCAACGCTTACAGGGCTTTTTAACCCGCTCCGTGCACAGAAATCACAGAGTTGAGAAATCACGGAGCTGAGCGAAAACTGAACAAAGACCCAGGACTAAATTTAATTCTTGCTGTTGCTCAGTTCAAAAACAAGCGTGTTTTGAAGTGCCTAGCCTTTGAGAAGTGTAAGAATATTTTAACTCCTGTATGCCTGTGGAGCTGTTTGTCTTCAAGGCAGGAGCTTGCTGCCGTTCTGTGTTGGGGAGCGTGCAGGGAGCCGAGGTGAAGCCTGGCACTGCTCCCCTGGGCTGCCATTCCCCGGGCAGAGGGTGGCTGGGGAAACTGAGGCACGGAGCCACGCTCTGGCTTCTGGTGCACAGAGCACAGCCAGCTCCAGTGCTTCCTTTGCTCTTTGGACTTTGGACATCCCTCTGTTTTCTCCCTACCGCCTTCCCTCTTCCAGGTGATTTTGTTCCTACGCTGCTTTAACATTTTTCTCCCAGAGACCAGCCACTTGTTAATTTATCTACAGATAAGAAGTGGTGTGTACAATTAGCAAAGGCCTTCTTTGGTCGCGTTTACCCTGATCCCTACCCGCTGTTTTCTTCTAATTCCTGGTGACCCTTTCTTGACTTTTATTACCTTTTAAGAAGTGGCAGAATCAGGCCATTAAGTTGAAGTGAATTATGAAATACTTAACCCTCTTGTCTCCCCTCTGAAACACCAAGCCCACACATACCAGTTACGCAGGAGGGCTTTTTTTTTTGTAGAAAAATTTGACGTCTGAGTGTTTGTCTCTGGCCTGGATTGCGACATCCGTAAGATACGGAAAGGATGAAACCAGAAACTGAATTTTCTCTCAGTCTGAATCTCTCACGGCTCCAGGACCTCTACTTTTACCATTTAAAAAATGTATTTTGGATTAAAAAAAATACACTGCAGGGTTCCACACTTTATTCAAGGAGTTAAAAGTCTGGAGCTGTGCTTGATGAGCCAGATGGTCTTCAACAGTAACATTGTTCATATTGTTTAGATTATCCTGTTGCAAGTACAGTGCCTCGTTTACCTTTTATGGAAGAAAGTGTGGAAAATTGACCACAGATGTAAGTAACCAAGAATGATGGCTGAGGCAATTCTTACCAGGCCTCCCTCTCTAACACGCCTGATCCTGCAGATAAAAATAAATAGAGAAATGTGAGGCAGCATGAGAAATATCTCGTGTTACCTATTTAAGTGTTTAATTTGAGCTCTGCAAGCTACTAAAATCTTTATTTTCTTAGACTGAGATTTCTTCATATTGAACTGGTTTCAGTCTCTCGGTGTAGGCAGTCTGAATGTAGATTTTTATCCAGGTACTAAATAGCACATCATTATATATTTTTTTCCATCCTGGTTGAAAAAAGGGGTGTGGGAAGAAGCCAACTAAGCTGACCTCAAACACAGTTTATGGTCCAAAAATCTTCACGAGAAGGTTGGTGCCCATTTTGTTCTGTAATGAGAGAGCACAAGCTCCCCATTAATATTGATTTGATTGGTATCAGAAGCAAAGGCTGCATCAAATTAATTAGAGGTAGCTCATTGTTACTCCTCATAATGGGCTGTTGAGTTAGTGAAGCATCTTACCAATCAGTTTCAGATTGAAATAAACTTTTTTAGACAGGTATCTCCTTTGTGCGGTATCTGGGATTGGAAGGCTCAACAGAACAAAGGGAAAATGCTAGAAATGAAAGCAATAAAGCCCTGTTTTATAAAGTTCTTTTGTCTCCTATCACTTTCCTTTCTCTCCCTCATTTCCTTCCTCTTATTAGGAGCTGCTGTCAGAGTGCATTTACTTACGGCAAGTGGTTCCCTTCGGAGCCCCTAAGCTGATAGTGCTGCATTTGCATGCAGGTGCTGCTGTGGTGGGGCACAGCTCTCCCTGGCCTTTCCCCTGCCCTGGCAGAGCAGAGAGAGCTGTAATTATAAACCAACAGGTTTGCTGTGTGAGGGGCCAGGAACTGAAAACCTGCTGTTTGTTCTTCAGCACGGCTTGGCTGGCTGGTGCTCTTTCACAAGGTGGTAGATTCCTTTGACTATGAAAGGCAACATCTTCCCTTTATTGCAGTAAGCCTTGATTGATCCAGGAAATATTTCCTTTTGCCTATGCAGTGCTTTCAAACTTGGTTCTGCCGACGCTGGTTGCTAGAACTGTAAACTCTCAGATTCTCTTCCTAATACTGTTTAAAGGCTTTTCAAAAAATTGTCAGGAAAAAAGTGTTTTAAAGGGATCAGAGAAAGTTGGAGATTATGGTGAGAATTATGCAATCTAGGATGTAATGTAAAATCAGCAGTTAACAGTGGAAACAGATTTCTAAGGCAAAGTTCAAACAGTCACTTTAAGGTGCCACTAAGTGGGACAAGAGAGAGTTAATAATAATTTTCATATTTTTAATACCTGCATTCAAACTATGATAAATTGGATTGGCAACATGTGGCACTGTTTTTCATTTACCTCTCTGGTTCTGCTCCCTGCAGGATCCGGAGAACAAGATCACTTGGACGTAACAGCTCTGGCTCTGTGCCTGCAGTTGTAGGGTGGAGAAGGGGAAGACATGGGGAGCAAGTGGCAGGAGCAGCACCAGAGTGGGAGAGTGGAAAGGTGATAACAAACAAGGGCCTTGGAAGGGGAGAGGGACAAGGTGAGGGTAGTGTTCAGGGAGTGACCAGCTTGAATCAGGAAAGTGGGTGAGAGGAGAGTGATGTAGAGGGTGAACTGCTGATGAAGTGGACTAAGCCTGTGCCTGGGAGCCAGCAGCCCCTGACCACTAAGCCTGTTCTGTTCTCAGGCTGCATGCAATTTCTCTTTTTTTTCCTTTGTGTCTGTTTTCATATTCATGAAATAGTGATAATGGCCATTGTCTGCATCAAAGTAGTATCAGGAGGCTTAAAGTGCCATTGTAGGTCTGAAACAGCAGAGATGTGTTGACCTTCCTTTGTGCCCACAGTTGATAAATGCTTACCTCAGTGACAAATTAAGGGTTTGCTTTCTTCTTCCTGAGCAACCACAGCTATGAAAAGGGTTTGGACACCATCCTGTACTGCAGCAGACTTGTTAGCTTAATTGCAATCGGGCTGCACAAGTAACAAAGGGCAGGATTCGCCTGACATGCCCTGTAGTACTAATGAAAATGGAAACATTTGAAGAAAAACAGAAGCTTTCAGGTCCTGGGTTGGGATTAACTTGCTCACTGATGTAACATTTTGCAACCGACTTCTAAAACTGATCCAGATCTGTCAGGTCAGGTTTTGTGCTTGAGCTGCTCATTCAGCAGGGAAACTTCACCTGTGTTTTAACTCATTCAGACTAGAAATACATTGAAAGATCAACTAAGGTCTGAATGCTACAGAAATTGTTTTGAAGCAAGGCTTCCCAGGGATGAGCACAGATTTCCATCTAGATAAAGCTGCCAACACATGATTCACAAGACCCCAGAGATTTTCCATTAGATAAAGCAGAACTATTGATCTCTTTTAGTACTCTAGAGCAATGAGATGGAAAAGTTTTCATTTTCTGGGCAGGACCAGTTCAAGAGAGTGAACAGGATGAACACCAGTGCTACACAAACTCTCCAGATGCTGATGTGTGAGACACTTTGCTTTTCGCTGTCATAAAATATCCTACAGAGGCAAGTGCTGAAGACACAGAGCCTCAAAGAATTTATCTGTGGAGACAGTTCTTTATACTTTTATTCAATGAAGGAACTCTTTGTCAAATTTTACAGGAATGAGGCAAAGAGTGCTTAATCAGTTGCAGCTCACCAATACAGTAATTCCTAACTTGGTCCCTACATGGTAAAGTCAACATAGCTATGGTTAGAGCTGCACTGTGGTTCTTACAGGCCTGAATCACAGGGGAGGCAAATTATCTCCTTCAAGTCAGTGAGACCTTCCTCATAACCTTTCAAGGGTTGTGATAAAGGCCAAATAGACCATAGAAAATGCAGGTTTGTAAAAGCCCAACTGATAATGTTTAGAGAAACTGTAAAGTAGCCTCCTTTTCTAGTTCTCTTCAGCTCAGACTATGAATTCAAGCAGAGCCCTGTAAGACAGGCAGGGAAATGTTAGGTCACCCAGATGCTGACCACCAGATTGCTCCTTGAACGTGCCTTGAACTCTGGCACTACCATTTGTGGGGTTAAAATCCAGGGCTTGAGTGTGTAGAATCAGTACTAGGTTTACACAGTGGGTTGTAGGGTTATCTTTTATCTCACCATTTCAGAGTGTGCCCACTTGGTAGAAGTGCTGGAAACTCTTGGAAACAGACAATCAAGTTCACTGAAGTTTTCATGCCATTCTGTAGCAGCCTAGAGAAGTCCAGAAGTAATTACAGAAGCCTGAAGCTCCAACAAGCATCACTTGATTTGCAGAACAGACTAAAGTTTTCTGATGAACAGCCCTATGCAAATATTACATTTTTAAGTGGTGTACCCTGCTACTTCTTGTTTCTGACAGATATGCTGGGAATTTCCTTTTTAACAAACAATGCCTGTCTTGGTAGAAGCCTGTTTCCATGACTAAAACTATGGTGAGAGCATCAACCTAGTATGGTTCCAGGAATAACCTACACATTCAGCTTTACTCTGCCAAGAACACAGAGACTGGTTATTGAGATAGATGGTTTTGGCTAATGTGCACCACAAAGTAGGAAAAAAAAGATGCCTATATATTTTAGTTCATAGATAATTGTCAAGAAATTGTGTATAAAAAAAAATAATGTATGGTTGGGGAACAGAAATATAAGCCTTGAACTTCCTATCCTGAAAATATAAATCACTGCAAGTTTTAAAGCACTTGCATGACTCATATGCAGAGGTCATAGACCAAATTTGCTGATGGAGGCAGGATGAAACAGATTCGGCTGCATTTTTATGATATTTTTCCTGCTGCTCTTAGCTTTTTATTTACCCAAAGTAATATAATTTTCCAGAGAAGTGTAACAGATCCAACATATGGAACTGCTATCCAGTTCAGTGCTTAGGTGCAGAACTGAATGGGAACAGTGGTGTGTCAATAAATAGCTTACTGCATGTCAGGGAAAGTAGTCTCTCAGGAACCATATTGCCAGCTTGGCAGGATTCTGGAAACGGAGATCTCAAGTGGAATTGGGGCAGTAATGCAGTTACTGAGCAGGGCCCAGGCCTAGAGGAAATCCAACTCCAGTAACATGAACACTAAGTGGAAGGCAGAGAGAGAGTAACAAGAAAGAGGGACTTGTTAATATACAGGTCTATAAATCAAGGGGGTTTTCCCTCTTGTTCCAGCACAAACTTTGAGCTAGTTTTCCGTGTCCTTGAAAGTCAGTGCACTGTAGTTTTTCACTTGAGAAATGGTATCATGACACTGAGTAAGCTATTTGGTAATCAATTGTTCTGCCTTTACTTCTGCTGAGTAACATTTTTGTGCCACAAGAGAAAGCAGCAGCAGTTATGGTCTTGGTCTGATCTGCATACTAGTTTTATGCTGCTCAGATTCTGTTAACTTTGGGGTTGTTTCTGTATTTTCAGTAGCATTGCTGATGTTTAGATTTTGATCCGGCACAGCTTAGAAATTGAGAGGAGAGTTATTCCGACATTCGGTTTAAAATGTCAGCACATAACAAGTCAAGTCTGGCTCTAGATGAAGGTTTTAGACCTGAGTGTGTCTTGATTTAATGGCAGGGAATGAGACTGGCTTGTTAGGAGAGAGAAGCTGTATTATTGAGTGTTCTAAATGATCTGATTTTGTGTGCATGTATGGTTGTAGTAAAGATTTTGTTTATGATATAAGGTATAAAAAAGTGTATAGGCAAAAAGTTATAGGTATAACATCGCTCTCTTTCTCCTGTGTGTTTAGGGAAAAAGGCATTGTGCTTAGTAACACTTGGACCTTGTAAGGTGCATTGCTTATGATATAAGGCATAAAAAAGTGTATAGGCAAAAAGTTATAGGTATAACATCGCTCTCTTTCTCCTGTGTGTTTAGGGAAAAAGGCATTGTGCTTAGTAACACTTGGACCTTGTAAGGTGCATTGCTTATGATATAAGGCATAAAAAAGTGTATAGGCAAAAAGTTATAGGTATAACATCGCTCTCTTTCTCCTGTGTGTTTAGGGAAAAAGGCATTGTGTTTAGTAACACTTGGACCTTGCAAGGTGCATTGGAAATAATGGCAACATTCTGGGAGAGCTTTCATTTCTCAGGTTCTTGTCAACATAATTTTAGGCATTTGTCATTTACATTATAGGTGAACTGTGTCATGTCAGTGGTATTTTTTTTTTTTCAAGAGTCTAATTGTTTTGCATTTGCCACCTAGATCTAGTTGGAATTGCCCTTTTTAAATTACTTTTGTCACAGAGCCTGTGTTGGAATTCTTGGGCTTGGATTTTAGCCCTGGTGAGCGGGGAGGGGAGGTTACGTGTCACCCATAGCCCCAGTGCCACCCCTGAAGTCCCATGTGCCAGCCTCATGTCACCCTTTGGAGGGCAGGGGGAGGCACAAAGGCACTTTGGAGACACCTCTTTCCTCACTGCAGCTGTACACCCATAGATGCTGGCACTGCCAGGGATCTAACCTGTAATTCCTTGGTAACTGAGCATTTTATGTGACTCCCAGTTTGTATGACTCTTCTTTCTGTTTATGTATAACATACAAGGTCTATCATCTCTTCTTCCATTTTTATGATTCCTGGCATTTCAAATTCAGGTAGATTAGATTTAGACCTTTTGTAATGAATCTGCATCATTTTGTGTTCTGTGTGCTCCTGAAATAGCCTGGGGGAGCCTGATAGACACAATTTATGTGTATCATATAGAGGCATAAGAAAGCATCTGATTGATTTAGTCTTTCTTTTGTTAGCTCTTTCCTATAATTCTAATAGTCATTTCACTGTAGCATTGCACTGTTGAGGAAAGTATGGTTTTTTAAAGGCAGGATGCTTCCATATTTAGAAGTGGTGATACTTAACAGAAAATGGCTTGGAGGTCTTTACAGCAGATTTTCTGCTGATTCTACTGGTAGCCCAGATCATAGTTTGCAAGGCAGAAATGTGTCTGGCATTTATTTCACAAACTGTAAATTCGATTAATTAATTTTTGGTATTATTTCCTGACTTCAACAGAATTTGCTTTGGGTAGGATGCTTCTGTGCTGCACCGAGCTCTGTTGCTGCTGTTTGTGTTACAGCAGAACTGGGTGCTGATGCTGCAGAGCATTGCATATGGCAAAAGAGAAAAAGGACTGAGGAGATTTGGCAATGTTTGTTACTCTGGTGGTGAGATGCTTGGAGTCTTCCACTTGGCTTTTAGGCTGTGTCCCTTCTGCACAGAGCAGAGCAAAGAAGACAGAAGCATTAAGGACATGACCCTGTAATTTTCCAATTGGAATCAATCAGTATAAACAGTAAGCCAAATTCTCTTCCCATATCAATCAGTGCTCTTCTGCTGGCTTTAGTAAGGGTGTGCCCATTTGCAGTAGTTGAGAATTAAGCTGTTGCTCCCCTCCCAGCCTTTCGGATGACTTAACATAATTTTTTAAACATAAAAGACTTGTTTCAGGTGCGAGTTTTTGGCTTATGTGTTTAAATTGAAGGCTCATCAGTCCTCATGTGATCAGCACTTTGAAGAAGATCCATGAGTGAGGTTAGGTAAAACTGTGGGTTTTTTCCCTACTACTATCTGGATTTTCTCAGAACCCAGATAATTTTATCCCATTTGCATCAAACATGCAGGTAACTTTAGAATCCTGCATCTGTATTGTTTCTAGGGAAGCAAAATAAAATTACAAATGACAGTAATTGACATTACATGCTTTAATTGAATTTCCTCCTCTGTGAACCAAAACCTTTTAACCAAGTATTGCAGTGCTATTTCTGTATTTATTTGTTACATGGGTTAATGTGCTATGTGGCAGATCCAGTATTTATCCATTTTCACAAATTAAGCTATCAGTGTCATGTTGCCTTTGAATTGTTTCCTGTATTGATGGCCAAAACAGCTTGAATAAGACTTTAGTCCTCCCTGGCTATACTTCTGTTTTTACAAAGCTGAAAATTGCAGGGTTGAAAATGAGCCCTTAGGAACAGTTTGGGAAACTCTAGGCCCAAAGTATCTTACCAATGGGCTGGTTTTTTCCTTGCAGTGATCCCTGTTAAGGGAAGGGGGAAGTGCACAGGCTTTTGAATGATGATGATGTTGTTGTTATATTGCTGGAATTAGAAGTCAAGCCCTGCTTGAGTTTATGTTTGTGGCAAGTGAAAATGGATTACAGAGAGAATGAGTAGAAACTCCTCTACTGGGTCCCCAACCTATGCACTTCAAAGCTGCTGCTGTCAACTTCTTGCTGTGTTATACCCACTGAGAAAAGAGCTCTGCTTTAGCCAATTTGCAGCTTTCTTACTCTGACGTAACCTCACCCATTACCTGGACATGATCTTTTGTCTACCTCTGCAGGTATAAAAACTCAATGTAAAAGAAACAAATTTCACTTACTACTTTTGTAAAATCACTGTTTTTGTGCATGCAAAAAATTGCCACTTTATAAACAGCTATAAGTAATCACTTAGGTGAATTGATAGGGTGAATTGAATAGGGTGAATTGATGATGCAGGTAGCTGTGACTTCAGACTTGGTGAATATTCTTAATATCTAATCCTGTTCAGCATCCTCCTTGATGTTTCAAGTGAAGTGCTGTTTCCTTTAGCTGTACTTACGTCCCAAACAGGATTGCCATAATAAAGTATCTGGGACACTTATGATTCTACTCAGAAATTAAGAAAAGGAAAGCTTGGTGAAGAAATGCCAGCTCAGTACTGGGCTGTAATTGAATGCTGTAGTTCAGCAGTCCAGCAGTGCAGCCTCCCAGTGCCAGAAGGCAGTGGGACTCCAGGAGTCAGAACGGGGAGCCCCAGTGCTACTTGTGAGTGCAGCATGAAATAGAAATGTTGGCAGGGAAAGCTGCTTTTAGGACTGACCCAGAAGCTGCAGCCCAGTGTGTATCAGAGACTCCTTAGAACTGGCAAAGAATGTGGTTTCACAACAGCAGTGAGAGCTCCAAGTCTTTTTCTGCAAGGAATCATATCTGATATGAAACCTTGGGGAGGAATGTTGTGTAGCACAGCTGAATAACCCTAAACAATAAATACTGCTTGGTTCTCCATACTTTTCTTTTGGCACTAGTGTTTTAAATGAAGTTCCATTGGAAATTAGACAGGTAACTACTTTCCACGACTTAGAAATGAGCCAGTGATGTGTCACTGCCCTCCTTCTGCTCCAAGTTGAAACAAACACTTAAACATTTTACAGCTTCTGAAAAGTTTTAGTCTGTAGAAAACTTCATAGGAATTTGATTTTTAGTCCAAGTAAGTAATTGCTTTAGATTATATTTTCATTACTGTCCCCCTTTGGAAGGACCCATAGACTATAAAACTGGTTTATTTCTTACCAGTAGTTTATTATTCTTTTGATGGCTCATACCTCTCCTTTCCTCTGCTTTTTAGCTTTTTATATGCTTTTGCCTGTTTCAGAGCTTAATCCTTGTTCCATGTGAGCTTTGCTAATTATTTCACTGGGGAGGTATTTACAGAGAAAAGAGTGCTGTGGTCAGGATCTGAATTTGGTAATATCACGTGTGCAGTTCAGGCAACAAAATTCAAGGATTCTGTAACTCCTGTTGGTCAGACTTTGTCTCACAACAACAGCAACAACAAAGAAAAAAAAAGGAAAAAAAGAGAAATTTCCCTTCCAGTGTTGCAATGTCTATGCATAGACGTTTCCTATGCTTTGAGGGGAATTGTGACTTTATTCAGTTACAAGTGGAAAAGATACAAATGACGTCAAACAGAATCAGACTGTGATTGCTAAAAACGTGTGTTTTACGTTTGCCCTTTGAGCACTTTTTTAGTTGTGCGACTGATAACAAAAGCACACAATTGACACTGCATCCCAGCCTTCAGAACACGACTCACCAAGCTGCAAAAAGCAGATTTGGTTTCTTTTGCAGATGGTCTATGAGTCTCATGTGGCATCATATTAAATTATATAGGCAGTCAGTCGCTTGTTCCGAAGCGATGCTCTGAGCCGAGAGTTGTGATGTGCTTGGACCATTCTGTTGGAAAACAGGCTCTAAAGCTCAAACAGCTCCTCTGGAGAGCAGCAGCAAAGGGGCCTGCCAGGGGCTTCAGACACCTGAAGGACTGCACTTCTCCCTGGGATGCACTATGAGGGTGGCCCAGCGACCCTACAATGGGCTGTGGAGCATTTTGCCCTAAAGGTAGGAGGCTAGACCGACTCATCTGGTTGTTTTTCTTTTCTGCTTGTTGCTTTCTGACCCTGTGTTTTTACAATGGTAGTTATTTTTGTTTTGTAATATTTGCAGATGAGAACGGGAGTTTCTTTTCTTCTTACTCTTGTCAGAGTTTTTTCTGGGTAAAAGAGGAAGAAAATAGAGCAGTTTATTAATTTTGAATGCTATTCCAGGAAAATATTTCTGCAATATGAAATAGAATTAGCTGTTTTATCCTCGTGGGGTTTTATAAGATTATGTGTTACTATTAGCTTCAGTTTGGTACAAATTCAATCCTTAGATGATACTGGCTCCAGTGTGAAAATAGTGATTTTTATCAGCTGAATTTCCACTCAGAGCAAGTTGTCATTTGTAGTCAAAAGCATGCTTGGGATAGCAATTTTCAAATGGGTTATGTGCTGTGCAGTAGGTAAGTTTTAATGTTCGTGCTTATTAAAATAAAAACTTTGTTCTACTATACACTTTCTAATAGGAATAGTAACATAAACTCATTTATGACATCGAAGCTGAAGGCTGCAGATTACTTCTGGGAAACTCCACATGTGTTAGTGCTGTGTAGTAAAACCCATCTAAGATTATATACTTGGATGATTGAGTTGCAGGTTTTGGTATGTTCACCTGCAAGGTAGGAAAAACAGAGACGGCTACTATTGGTGTGATTGTTCCTCATGCTGAAATTGGTATGTTGGCAATGCCAGCAACCCATGAAATGCATTTAACAGGTAGGAGTTTGCACAGTGGTGTTTCCCTTGTCTGACAGCAAGTGCTGCTCCGAACTTCCAGTTTGTGTGAGACCTCTTGGAAAACCCAGTGGCAATGTGTGTGCAGTTCAGTGCTGGGGGTTTACCCTTACAGTGCTGGTGCTTACAGAAACATGGGAACACCACAGTCAGGTGAACAGGTCAGCGAGGTGGTTTATTTTAGGGCTTTTGGAAATTGGAGGAGCTGTTTTGAGTTTTACAAGGAAATAAGCGAGATTAGGAATGCACAGCACAGTACCAGGCAGGGCCTGTGAAGGGCAAGGCGTGGGGCTGGTTGCCACTGGTTATATGGAAGGAAGGGTGTTCTCTTTGCTCTGATATGGGTTTGGAAAGCAAGAGGTGCAGGTATTGCTGTCCATTCTCTCAGGCTAAGTGTAGCATTAGAGACAGGCTTTTAAGGCTGTATTTTAATTGCCAAGCTTCCATTTTACAAGTGCAATTTGTCTCCAGAAAGGAAACATGTAGATGTATTCCGTAATCTAGAATTGTGTCTTTTTCTGTGCTACAGAATGGGGATACTGCTATTTTCTTCTGTTGGTGGGATATAAAACGAATTAATTCTGATTAAGGGATTTGAGAACCTAGACTGGAAAGTCTTGATTTATTTCCTGTGCAAACTGAGAACAAACTCAGCTTTCCTAAGCCAAACATAGTTTCTCATTTGTGCTACCAAAGTCCTGTCTTGCATCATCATTTTACACTTTCACGTAAATGTGTTTTAGGAGGGTAGCACAGCCACACTATTGATCACAGCACACTGTGATTTATGCCAGCTGAGCAAAGTCCTCCCTTTAGCCAGGGATTTCCACAGCCCTGATATATTCCCTTCTGTCCCTGGACTGGCCCTTAATGCTGTATGGCTGGGAAAAGCAGAAGGGCTTCCACACACCAGATGTGGATCTTGATAATGCACACTCACATGAGATGAGGATGGGGAAGCATCCCTCAGAAAAGTTTTCCTTTTCTGTAGTCCTTTCTGTAGCAGTCATAGCCTGAAGCTTTTCTGCTGTCAAATGCACATTAACTTCTGCATTGGTCAAGAGAATGCTGAAGGGCAGTTTAGTCTTCAGGGTGCTAGAAGATATATTTCTGCCATTTTAAGGTTTCATTTTTCATCAAATCCACCCCATTTTCCTTCACAATGTACTGTTGATCCAGCCAAAGCCTGTTTTTGCCACATTGAAGGCCTGTCTTCAGATTGCAATTCCCACATTAGATCCTGATTCTGTCCTTGACTAGAAACTTAAATTCCCTAGGACATATTGCAGAGACTTTCAGAAACCATCTGTATGTTAGGCACAAATATTAAACATAGCAAGAAATTGTAAATCTTTAAAGTCGAGGGGAAAAACAGAATTAGATGCTGCAAGTTAGTTCTCCTCGGTTGTACTGAATCTGAGAACCGTAGTTAGAGGATCAGGGTAGGTACAGAAGGTAGCAAAGACTGACCTGCAAACTACCAGTTATGCAAATAAGTAATACATCTACATATTTGTCTTAATAATTAATTTCTTCAGATGACTCTTAATCCTATCTTTCTTGTATTTACTTCTTGTCCAGCCTTGGTGTGACCCCCAAACTTCATCTTGGTTCACTTTGATACCAAAGAAAGATCTTGAATCATGAGAAGCTCTCACAAGATACTAAGGTGGTTTTGGTTTTGGTTTTGATTTTTTTCCTTCTGGGAGGTAGAAATGCTTGGCCACTTACTACAAATCTTTTGAAACTTTGTCACAAAGTCATTCCTTGAAGATGATGAGATTCTTTTCTTAAAACACTAGTAGCTCTGCCATTTGAAAATGGTGGCCGTGTGTGATACATAAACCAGTTTTCAGTCTCTGAGAAGGAACTCTTACTTTCCAGTAAATGTGGTAATTTTTCTGTTTCTTTCAAGAAAAAGCAGGCATCAAAATTACTGAGATGCAGTGGGTCTGACACTTAACCTTTTCTCCTTCATAAACAAGACTTATATACACAAAAAGAAAAGAGCAAGAAATTCAGGAAATCCTCAGCTTGCTACTAGTGTGCCCTCACATTCCTAAGAACTATTTGTGGGTTTTCTCTTAGGAATAGCTAGAACTTCTTGAGCTGGGAAAGACTTCTTGGAACAGATCCTTGATTTTGTCTTCTCTGCATGAGCGCCTCTTGTTGATGTTGGAATAGCTGCTCCTAACTGGTTGGTGATTCACAAAATGAGGCAAGTCAGCCCTACAAAATCTGCTGCTCCACAATGTAAAAAACTAGTGCAGCAACTGGTGAACGTGTAGGATGAACAATTGCCTCCACTTGCACCAAGAAACCTGTGTGCCTCTCTTCTGCATATTGCTACCTGCAGATTTGTTCAAACTTGAGAAATATCAAAATGCCAGTGAGGAGGATACACATGCTTTCCCTTCTGTCTCTCTACGGCCCCAAGAACTTTGTGTAATTCTGAGATCCCTCAATATATCAGCTCAGAGATCTCTCAGTACCTACCTCAATAAGCTGGAAATCTTAGCTGTCAAAGGATTTGTTTCCATAAAGTATTTTGCATGTAGGGATACCAGGTGCAGACCAGCTAACAACCTGTATGTCTTTGCACAAAAACCCTAGCTAAGTATCTGAGGCTCTTTGGAGTTTGTTTTGGGATCAGATTCCACACATCACATTTTGATAAGAACTTGGAATGGTCACAGCATTTCTCCTATGCATGGTTTGTTTCTCAGTGGGAATAGAACTCAGTGTCAATTGAACTCTTGTCTGTATTTGTTCCCAAAACTGCCTTTTGGGATTTTTCAGTAGGATTTTAAATGCTGCTGTGGGGTGACAGGCTTTTCAAAACGTCTGCAGACACTGCTTACGTATTTTAAAAGCTGTGTTGAGAGGATGTGTAGAAGGAATGAATGGAATGACTGGCATCAGTGTTAGCTTGGCACTACACCACTTATTACCTCTTAGAAACTACAGGGAAATTCAGAGAAAGAGCCTTCATCCCAAATGAAATGTGAAAGCATGTAAGGCTTAATGAAGCTACTTGTGACATGGCAAAAGAGAATCACGTGTGCTCTTTCAAAGGACTGAGTTTGCTTCCTGATTTGCTGGTTTTTACCTACTCAGACCAGACATCTGTCAGTTCATGGAGGGTTTTTTCCCCTGCTAATTGCAAAAAAGAAAGGAACAGCAAACTAGTCACTGAGGTACTTCAGAGTGGCTTTGGACTTTTAAAGAAAGTTCGAGGCATTAGGCGTTTAATTTGTACTGCGTATATGAAAACCAAATCATAGCATTACTCCCATCTTTTTTTGTGAACAGCATTACTCCTGTTCTTTTTGTGTGCATGCCATGTTTGGTTTAATGGAGAAATGAGGAAAGAAAATAGATTCTTTTTTGGAGACTGAGTACTAATGCAGAAACATTAAAGGCAGGCACATTGTCAGCCAGTTTGCATATTTATTTACTTTTACAAATGGTTGGCTTGGAGTCAGCAGTTAATGGAATGAGAATGATGTTCCTGTACAGATCATTTCCTGAGAAACATTTTCAATTACAAACATATCTCTGCTTTTCTTCCCTCATTTGTTATGTCTTGGAGAATAAATGGGGAGTAGCATTTACAACTTAAGGTTTATGTTCTGAAGACAATTTTAACAAGGATCCCCACATAAAAAGGCCCTTTTGTAGTTGCAGACATATGTTTATGATGTTTTGTGCTGTGAATATCAAATTTCTGGTGGACGCTGTGTCACACTCTGCAAACTTGTAAACATCTATAAATCCATTGGATTATTTTAGTACCATGTGTAATGCAGATTTATTGTCTTTTGTGTGGATTTCTTTTGTTTCGGAATTAAAGTTGAGCTGCCAGAATACATGTTTAATGAATTATGTATTCCAGAAAATTAGGCAGTGCTATTTTAGATTAATATTTTCTTTTCCCTTTGTGAGCTTTTAAGAGGCACATGCACAAGCATTAGAAGTTAATATTTTAGATAGGTGGCCCAGAAAGCAATTGCATAAGTTTGCTTGACTAAATAGTATCATTCTATAAAAACCTGAACCATGACATTTTGGTAATGTTTTTTTTGCTATTTTTTTTCTCACATTCTCTAGCCATCTTAAGTAATATTGGTCAGTCTTCACATTTACCAGCAGAAATCCAGAATTACTCCACTGGAGTTGTATCATTTTATAGAACTGGAATATGTGAGAGAGAACAGGAATCACACTGAGCCAGTGAGCTGGTAAAAATCAGCATAAATCCACTGAGATCTGTGTGGATACAGTCATTTACACTCAAGTCTGCATTATGGGCTCTCAAGTCAGTAGAACTAAAGCTGCTGTTGTGCACGAGTGGTTACAAAAGCAAACCATCAAGGTCATGGGCATTTACCAGAAGTTTGCACCCAATAAAGGGAATATGAGACCAAAACCTGATTCATCTAAATTTGGCTCAGCTATAATTGAGTTATGTCTTAGACAAGAGCAGTAAAGACATTTCTTAGTGAAAATTGGTGTTCTTCTAAACTGCTGTAATTTCTGGCTACATATATACATGTATGTAGTACAGGCATGCATGTTTGAATGTGGGCATACATACAAATATCTGGTGTTACTCTGGCAATGTGTTGTCTGCAGCTAGCCTTCCAAATGGTGCTTGTTCCATGAAAAAATTGCTTAAGATAGAGATATGACATGTAAAGCTACTGCCTGCCATAGCAGTTTAAGATATCAGATAGTTTTTGACTTTCTATAAAAAGCTTGAACTCCTGGAGTCATGTGAATGTCAGCTTTCACAAAACAAAACAAAACAAACAAAAAAAAACCAAAACCAAAAAAAACCAACCAAACAACAACAACAAAACCCAAAAAACCCAGCTCAAAGTATGTGAAACCTTAAAAACGGTGAAGACCACCTTGAATGGAAAACCCTTACATATACTGCAGAGGGAAAGGCACTTAAAGACCTGCAGAAGTGTTTTGTATGTATATGTGTATGTAGGAGTATATGCATCTATTTAAATCTCCTGGATTTGAAAGATTGAGGTTAGAAGCAGTTGACGTTGTGCTCCTCCAACATTATGATTTGGTTCTAGTTAATCACACACTTTCAGAATTGATCTGTTTCTGTCATAGCACTTGAATAATTTTAATTTTGTAAGTACAGAATCAGTTGTGTGGGAAAACATGGCTGTAGCACTCAGAGGAGAGGCTTTAACACTGCATCTTGCTGTATTTGTCTCATGGTTCTTTGGATGGATATGCTAAAATGCATCTAAACCACAGAGAGTGCACTGGGTGATGTGGCATTGCTGAGCTCAGTTAAATAATGAGATGTGTTTCATTCAAATCAGGATAATGCTAAGCCCTGAATACTAAATAGGGCAGCAAAAAGCCTTCAGCACACAAAATAAACAAGTAAAAAACCCAAATGAAACTGTCTAATAAATACAATGTGGAGCAATAGGCTGCATGTAGTGGAGGAATTAAGGCAATTTAAACCGTATGGGCAGTGCTGCACTCTCAGATGTGCAGGTCCAATGGCAGTGGGATGCATGCATCAAAGGGCAGGCTGTGGCTCAGAGCTCCCACCTGCATTTGATAGCATAGGTTTATGACCTTGTAATCCTAGAGCATCTAAAACAGTAAGAATTCCATCCAGCTTAAAACAGCTGCTGTAGTTGCTGTTGATACAAGCTCGCAGGCTCCCCAGCTCAGGGGCCAAATTTGGTGCTGGCATGATGGGAGGAAGTCTGTTGACAGCTGATAGTAGTGGAATTGCACTTGATTACATCATAAGAAGTTTGGCACACGGAGCTGAATCAGAAGTCTGAGCAGAAATGTCCTTTCCTCATCCAGAGTTAAAACTGGGACTTCCACATTGCCAGTCGACAGAGTTTTGTGTGGCCCATGTGTAGCTGTTGCTTTTAAGGGTCTTGCTTTAAAAGTACATTCAGCTGCCAGTTCCACTCAGCATGGTGACTGAAAAAAAAAAAACCATTAAGGACTGGATTTTGCTCTGATGTCCAAAAGGATGAAGTCCCTAATTCTGCCAATAAAAGCATGATGAGCATAAGCCCCGTGGTAGCTGTTGAACTGGGCTGAATCTGGGTCACAGCAGAGGGTGAGAACACAAAGGGGGTTTTAACTCTAATTGCTGGGCTTATCCAGTGGCCAAGCATGGCCTGTGTGAAGCAGACAACTCTGGGTACTGTCCTTCAGAGGGACTGCCACGGGTCCCAGGGCACTGCATCCTGGCAGCTGGTGTGGCAGAGATGAACTGCTGCAGGTACGTCCCCTCCTCCCTCTCTGGGCCTTTACACCCTAAGGCCCAGAGTGCAGGTCTTGCTGATGCTCCAAAGTCATTCCTCAAAGTATTTCAAGAAATTAGATTATTTTATGTTAATTTCAGCTGCTGCAAAAATTGCCCCAATGCTATGTTCTTTGTTTTTATTAAAATACTGTTGCTGAGGTGATTTTCATGAAAATTAATTAAAATTAATTAATGAAAAGCAGCTGAAAAAAATGGATTCCTCTACTGAAACTGTGGTATGCAAACTTTTAACCTCAATTGCATATTTGTGGTTCCTCTGTAAACACCTACGTGTATGGCAGTGATTTGTCATGGTATTTTTTTGGATGGAAATTCTGAGAAAGTGAGGCTATACTACGTAATACATTTTTCTCTCACTTTGCATACAGACTGATAGAATGCATGTGCTTACCTGCTCCATTTAGTAGCATTACTGGTCTGTAGTTAAACCTTTGCTCTTCAGTATTGGAAACAAATGAAAAAGATGCTGTCAGGCTCAGGGTTTCTCCAGCACGTTTTCTGCTTGTGGAGGACAGGAAGGCAGAAGGAATCTTTATTATGGGACTAATAGCAACCCAGGATATGGGTTGTACAGAATGCAGTGGCTGAGGAGGAGCTGTCCTCTCTGCAGACTGGATCCATCTGGGATCTTCAGATCATCCAGAGATGTCTTGGGTAGGTTCTGCATATGGCTCTGGCAGGTGTGCAAAATGTATGTGCTTACAGGAGCGTACAGAAAGCAGGGCTTAGTCCCTGCTGTGCAGTAAATATAGCATTCTAGAACACATCAGTGTTTTAGTTCTCCATGTATAATTATTTTAGTTCCCCTTGTATTATTATTTTATTTGTACTTTATGTTCCCTTTTCATGCAAAGATATGGCAGGGGTTTGTTCACTTTCTCTTACTTTCAGAAACTCTGAGAATATGATGAAGGTCATGTTAGTAAAGGTAGAATGTGATGTGCGTGTTGGAGGGTCAGTGGGCTTTGTAAAGAATTCCTTACATAGGAATACAACCTTGAAAGGTCCACTCAGTCTCCTTGGAGAAGTTGCTCCCTGGAGAGGGGGACCAAAAGTTTTCATTACTGTCCTTCACTTGGAAAATGAGCTGACTGCTTTCTCCTGTGTGTCTTGCCCAAGCAGAGCATCCAGCCCTTTGGGACAGGGTAGCTCAGTGAAGGCAGTTGGCTTGAATAGATTTTATTTAGTATGCTCCCTCTGGGGATTGATGTGAAAAAATCTCACGTTTTCTGCCTAGGAACCTTTGTGTGGAACTCCTCCATGAGCTAAAAGTTTCAGAACAGAAAGACCTCCACATGGAAGTTTTCTACCCACTGACATTTTTATGTCCATAACCATTTTGAACCAAAATAAAAAAAATAGAAAAAAAATCAAAGAGGTTAATAAAACCAACAGTGATTTTCTCTGAGGAGTGCTAGCAGTTCCAACAATTGCCATTAAGTGTAAACAGTTCCCGAGATTGTACATGCTAGACCAACTTCATCCTTGCTGTAACTCCTCAGAACTCAGTGGAGTTACATGAGGGATTAATTTGGTCCATTGCTTTCAGCCATCAGTTTTAGAGAATATACAACAATCGAGGGAACTATTATTGTCAGCATTGTTTTATGACTCTTTAGAGCTGCTCAGTATTTGTATTTTACAGATACATAAACAGGGTGAGTGTATGGAGTGAAGTTATGGGTTCAGTATTGAAGGTAGTGAATTTTTCAAGGTTATTTTTGTACAGTTGAAAGTAGTAAACATTCTACCAGCCACTATTGCTGTGAATCTCACAAAAATGCTTGAATACAGCTACACAGATTCTTGAAACATGCATAGACATTTCATCTGGCAGGCCACAAAACATTTCACAAAGTGTAGAAAATATTTGGAAAATTTTAAGTCCCGTTATCACACCAACTGATTGATTATCACTGTGTTCATGTGAAATTTAGCTACACTTACTGCACCCAGGAAGTTAGGGCAGAGAGGTGAAACTTCTGAAAGGTAACTTATGAGGCAGCCACAAGAGCAGGGACAAACCACAACATCTCTAAAGTACTTCTCTGTTTTCTTTGAAGGCAAATTGTTTCTGCAATTTTCAGGAAAAACTGAGGAAAACATCAGCTGGTAAATCTGTTGGATGGTGAATCTGCATCTGCACATTAGTCATATACTTTAGTTCATGTCAGAAGGTGTAGACAATGACCCAAATCTTTAGGGCATATGTAGAATAGATGGAGTAAGTAACTTAAGTTTAAACTCTGACTGGAATAGATGAGCTGACAACCAGTTCTGTTAAAGGTCTGTGCACTGGAAATTGAGTGGTCAAAGCAGCATTTGCTGGTCATTCATAAGGCAGCCAGCTCCTTTCCTGGTTTGGTAAATCAGGTTTGCACTGATTTCTTGATTACAAAGCAAGGTACAAACTTGTGTGATCCCTGCCATGGTTCCCTCCATGCACAGTGCTGGCAGTTCTTCCACAGCAGTAGGATTGTGTGTTGGCTTGTGGTGTTTATTCTCCTCCGTTAGGGAGGCATGTTTGGGCAGTGAAGGAGGGATTTTGTCTTTGCAGCCCATTAAAGTTTGGGTCACTCAGAGGAATGAGTGAAGTTGCTGTGAACTGTAGTGTGTACAGAACCTGTGCAGTACAGAACTAGTGACAGGCCTCCCTTTACGCTTCTCTGGATCTCTCTGGTCATTTGTTCTCAAGAATACTGATTTTTGCAGCGTTTGGGGACTTTGAGTGAGTAACTCCTTATCCCTATTTCCCGACAACTGCTGGCATCTCCAAATTACGGCATCTTGAATTACTTCCCCATTCCAGCGTCCAAGTTCTTTCTTAACCTATGTGTGGACTCCACAGTAAGGCAATACTTTTGAGGGTTCCATCCCCTTACACCTGGTGTCTTGCTGCTGTGATTTCTGCTAAGGAAAGGCCAAGGACACAGGGCAGAAGTGTCCCTCAGGCTGCTCCAGCTGGACAACATAGGCCCATCAGCATCCTGAAGGATGGAGTGTGCTGTGGGCAGCTGCACCTTCTCCTCTGTGGGTACACAGCCAGGCCCAGCTCTTCTCCAGCAGCTAAACTTGAAGCATCTCCAGAGCCAGGCTGACATACTGAGAGCAATAATCATTTCCCTCAGCTAAAATGATTCATTAGTGTTAAAATGTCAGGACCGTTAAAATGCAAGTGAGCCTTTTAAAAATTTGAGGACAATGGGCCGTATCCTGGAAAACATTGGAGGTAATTGCATTGATTCCAGCACCATTATCCATGAAAAATCTACTCATACAAGTAAAGGTTTGTTGACTAGGCCTCCCATTTTTGTTAGCTTTACTTTATTGCTGTAATTACACCCAGTGGCTTATCTAATAGAGTAATGTTTTTGTAAAGAAATTAAGACAATTAATGCTGCTTTTAGCAAGAGTGAAATAGTAAGTAAAATTAAATTGAAATTTGACCAAGCTTTTCTTTTTTATTTCCTAGTGTCTGAATTACAGGAAGAAGGAATAAATGCCATTAACTTACCTCTCAGTCCCATTCCATTTGAACTAGACCCCGAGGACACTATGCTAGGTAATTCACAACAATTTTACATCTCAATGTAAAATCTTGATGTAAAATAAAGTGTCGTGCCTGGGATAGTTTCTAATGTTTTTCTTTTAAACCTTCCAGAGGAAAATGAAGTCCGAACAATGGTTGATCCAAATTCAAGAAATGACCCAAAATTACAAGAACTAATGAAGGTAATGAAAGCATGTAAACACTCTCAGGAAAGTTAAACTGTTTTTTAATGCCATCCCTGCCTCTTTCAGTTGAACTCTCGAAAGCTTAGATATTAATTAAATGGAACCACATGGTACGTACATCCCAGTGCAATGGGGAGGTCATTTTTTGCAGTATCTTCCTCTACATGTGGCACAGAGAGACTTAAGAATTTAGATTAAAATCCTGAGTCCAGATTCTCAGTCCCATCCCACCCCCAATCTAAGATTACACTGACCTTCCCTCATCTTTTTAGTGCTTGGCTTTAGAACTTTATCAGGACGCTTCATTAGAATCAACTTCAGCACCTTGTGCTTCACAATAAAATGTTGAAGTGCTACTGAAAGCAAGGGAAAGATTTCACTCCAGAAGGCACTGCACCATTTAGGATTTGTCTAGACCTTGTGGTGCATTGACACAGCCAGCTTAGAAGAGTCCTTCCTGAGTCTTTCCTGTTTGCTGCTGAAGGTATTTCAGTCTGTATTCTGAGCCACTGCAGCTCTGGTATTCTTTCTGCTAAGTATTTTCATCATTGTACAAAATGACATGTGTTTTAAATTGCAAATGAATAGTGTATAATACTGCCAAATTTGTGTTTCCCATATAGGTATTAATTGACTGGATTAATGATGTGTTGGTAGGAGAGAGGATTATTGTGAAAGACTTGGCTGAAGACCTGTATGATGGACAAGTATTGCAGAAATTATTTGGTAAGAAAAAATCCATGTGCACACTGCTGAGGCACTTTGTCAATAAGTAGATCTCTTGTTCCTGCTCAGGAGCCTCGGTGTCATCTTACATTTATGCCACTAAGTGATTTAAAAATAGCATTGTGTTATGAGACCCCTGAGCAATGGGCTGCATGCACAGTCCCCATGGCTGCTGTGCAATGTGTGGTGCTCTGCAGTTGATGGGAGCAGCACAAAGCCTACCTGGGGTGCTAGAGAGGGAGGGTTCTTGTCTTGGCAGCAGTATTCACTCCAATTAAATTTATTATCTGCATATGTGCTCACAAACTTCACCATGTTACAAGTGGAAAGTAAGTTTGAAGGCAAAGGTATTTTCAGTACCACGGTGGATGTTTTTAATCTCTGCTCGTTCCATGCTGTAGTTTATTCACATTGCAAGGTTCCTCTGGAAAGTTGGAATTTCTTTCTGATTTGATGTCTGGCTTTGGCATTGCTGAGGTAATGGTGCCCAGTGGACTGCAAACTGAGCTTCAGCTGAGAAACAGATAGAGAAAAGAAGCTGCTAATGCAGAGCTGGCATGTGCTTTTTACACTGTTGGCTTGAAAGCCATTTTCTTACTTATTACAGCTCATAAAGTCTCCCGTAATTTTCTTTCCAGTATCCTAAATGAATCTTGAAACATCATGTGAGCACTTCTAGTAAAGACTGCACAGACTATTCCCTTCTATGAATGGTTAAGCTATTGAATATATTGTGATGGACTGGATATGCCCTGGACTGAGCAATATGATTGTCATGGGCAGACCTCCAGTGACTTCACCCAAAATTCAAAAAATGCATATCAGATACAGCCTGACTCTAAATAGGCATATACTGATCCAACATCCATTGATTTCAGGGGAATCTTTTCCATCACCCTTCATTCCTTGTGGGTCAGGTCTGTGCTTGCTAAAGACTTCAGTCTTGTGGTGAGACTATGTATAAAGTGATTTCTGAGGAGGCACACGAAACCCCTGGAGATAAATAGCAGTCTCTTAGGCAGGATTAGGATATAGCAAGATTAGAAGATAGCAGTCTCTTAGGCAGGATTAGGAGATAGCAGGATTATGAGATAGCAGTCACTTAGGCTGGTGGTTTAGGCTTGCTCCCTTTGGGAAGATACTCAGTTGGCTTTGATGAGAACAAGATCAGCTCTTACCAAACAAGATATCTCTTAATAAGATATTCTTTCATGGAAGTAAATTGATAGGTGACCAAGAATTTTGTTTCCTGTGTTGTTACCAGGGAGCTCTTACTGCTAAATTTTCTTTGCTCACTATTTAAGGGTAAACACTAAGCCATGTACCTATATAAATAGCAATCTGTACTAACTAGTAACAAACCTATTCATAAAGTATTTTAAAAAATACTGCAAATTTTGAGTGCAGAAAGAGACTCTGATTTCATAGAAAGAAATTGCCAGAGGTTTTAATTGTTTTCATGCCTCCAGAAAAGCTTGTTTGCATTTCTTTGGTGCATCCTCCACCTCTACAGATATGGAACCACTTCACTTTTAACACAAATGGGCCAAGTAAAATTTTTTAATCTCCTGCATCTAAAGTAGAAGCTGGGAGGCTGAGACTGATGAAACAAATCTTAAAGTTGGTGTCTGTTTCCTAGGTTTGATGGTCTGCTGTACAAGCCACGTGCATGCAGAATAACCTTTGTCCAGTAGCAATAGAAGTAATGGGCCTTACCTCCAAGTCTTCTGCTCCCTAAAGGGAGTTACAGTAAATATTTGTTAGCCAGTGGTGTGGCACAGAGTAATACTTGGCCTTCCTCTTGGCAATGTGTAATTAAAGGAAAAATATGAACTTATCTTTAGAAGCTCAGAAGTGTGGTGGGAGAGTGTCTCTGGAAGAAAATTTAGATAATTTTAGAACTAGGAAGTCTGATATCTGATGAATGTACCTCTGGCTGTATGGAATGTCTTTGTGCTCTTCATGGAGTTACAATCGTTTATCCTCTGTTTTTCCTTCTGTCACTTCAGAGAAGCTTGAAAGTGAGAAGCTGAATGTTGCAGAAGTTACTCAGTCTGAAATTGCTCAGAAACAGAAGCTACAGACAGTGCTTGAAAAGATCAATGAAACCCTTAAACTCCCTCCTAGAAGCATTAAATGGAATGTTGACTGTAAGTTGTGTGCTTGCTATGCTATTGTTATTTGTTGACAGCTGGGAGTTTATAGGTGCTGTCTGGAATTCTGAAATATCCAATGATAAGGGAAGGCTGAAACCTGGTATTTATAGTAGGAACTGCTCTGAAGGGAACTTCCAGATGTGGTACACTGTCCTCTTTACTGGTGCTCAACCTTCAGTTTCAGTAAAGTGTCTTTTTAGAGTCTCTCAAAGTGTGATGGTGTAGCCCTGAAGCCCATGTGCATATAGCTTAGTTTTCTGTTACTAAATTGGTTTGTTGATATAAGCAAGTACCTGCTGAAATGCAGTAGACAGACAGGAGGAGAGTCAGGTCCTAGAACTCTGTTTGTGTAAAATCTGCAACATAGATATAAATAATATTTCTGATTATTTAAGGCTAAATCTGAACCACTAGTTTTGATGACAGAACTGTCAGTGAGATTAGTTCTGTGCCCTTCCTGTTTTATTGTATTAAAAATGAACATAGCAGTATCTAATAGAATTGCCTTCAGTGGCCCAACACAAGACACTTCAGTGCATATGTGTTGCAGAAAGCAGATTATCAGTTTTAGATAATTAGGCCTCTTAATCTGTTTTAAGTTTGGGTTTCAGAATCATTTCATGCTGGTGAATACCTTGACCAGTACATAGCAGGTACTGGTCTCCTGTACTTGTCTTGAGCTAAGCAGTTTTCTGTCCAGTTCCATTCATAACAAATTAATGAGAGGGAGAGAAGTATCTCGAGGGAGGAGGAGTGAACATTAGGCATTTTGATTTTCCCCTTTCTTTGGTCCTGCTGAATTTTTTGTCCCCTTCTCATTGCAACCTCCCCCAAGCTTTTTTTCCATTCTGTTATGCGGCTGGAGGCAGGGTGTTTGGAGTGGCCTGACAATTTAATTTCTAGTTTTAATTTAATGTTTTACATGTGTTTTAGAGCTGGAGTAGAGATAGAGAGCAGCAGCTGGGCCCAGCTGTAGCACACACCAGTGCTGGGCAGACAGACATCTTTGTAATGTTCTGCTGAAGCACCTCCTCCCTCACCACTGGCACTCCAGCAACATTTGACTGCAATGCCACATTTTATATGAATGGGTATCTCTGTGGCATAGTTGAGACTTGCACTGGAAGATAATGAAGAAGGATATTTTAGTGGATCTGATCCTGTTTCAGCAGTGAAGTAAGGTAGTATTTATGGATTAGTTCAAGTACAAAAAAAGTTAAGTGCACTGCACTATAGCTGTCAAAGATCCTTTAGAAATACTGCTCTGGGAAAGGCAAAAACAAAATAGAAGAAGAAGAAAGGCGATAATAAGAATTGGAAATCATTCACTTTTGTGCCAGTGGTTTGATACTTGATCACAGATTTCCTACGGTATGGCTTTTGATATCTTGTAAGTTGTGTTAGTGTTAACTACACATATGAAACCTGCTGCAAAAAAGCTTCAGTAACAGAACTAGAACAACTTCGTGAGGAATGTTTGAGTCATTGAGTTTAGCAAGTTATTGCTTAAGGCTTGTGCCAAAATAGGCTCGTTTATCATCCTGCAGACGTTGTGACAGTTAAAAATGAATAACCGCATGTTATGAGTACAAAAATATCTTTCTGATAGTCCATAAATCCTTATTGAAATAAAGAGAATAAAGGAGAAGCAAGGAGAATGCAGAGACAGCACTTAAACTGTACATAAAATCTGGCTTTTGGATTAGCTTTAGATTTCCATCTCCACAAGCCTTTGGCACCCAGACCTGTTGCACAGAGTAGCGCCTTGGTGCTGACACGTCTTGCAGGAGACCACTAAAGATGAGGTGCCTTAAAGGTGCCCCCTGGCTCCAGGTGGCAAGAGGAAAAGAGTCCCATAATCCCTACATCCTAAGAAGTAAAAATATGTGCCCTAGTTACTTTGCAGTTTGTAAGTTGTGCTTTTAATATCTATTTCAGCTGTTCATGCTAAAAGTCTCGTAGCGATACTTCATCTTCTGGTGGCATTATCTCAGTATTTTCGAGCACCAATCAGACTCCCTGATCATGTGTCCATTCAGGTGGTTGTTGTGCAGGTAAGAGGGACCTTCAACAGCTCTTGGTGGTGTTGTACAGCTGACTGAGGGGTTTCTTGAAAAATGCACATATTGTTTCTGGCTGGGTGGGCACGCATGTGTCTCTTTGGCCGACAAGAAACACACGTTCATCTTCCCTGCTGACAGTGCTTCAACCAGAAAAAGGCAGAAGTGCTTTCCCAGATTGAGCTGTGGCTCAGAATATCTTATTTTGATTGTGAAGTGGCCAGACTGTGACATTAAAAATATATGAAGCATTATTATTGTTGGAATGTGTTTATCACCCAGTATGGTCTCTAGAATTATTATTTTTCCTATTTTTTGACACTCTTCTCACTTGTGTCGAGATTCAAATCATTCTTGGCACTGAGTGATGAATTGTCACTGTTTATTACATTCACATTCATGTTAGGTGACTAACTATTCTTTTTCAGCCCTGTGCATGCTAATTTAGCCTGATTACAGTGTTGGTTTTCTCATAAGCATGCAAAAAAAACCCCATCAACGAAATCTTTTGTCAGTGTCCTTATTAGAGCCTCATCCATTCAAACTCTTCATGTTATTCTGTTCATCGTTTTTCTTTCAGCTGGATTTGTGCTTGCTCTATCTTATTTGGCCTCTTCCCATTTAATCTACTTTTCTTTCTCTCCAATTAACTTTGCCTTTATTTTTCACACTGTAACTGTCTTTATTTATGTCTTTTAACTGATTTTAGCCTGAAGTAACTGGTAGAAAGAGCTGTTGCTCAAGTTTTGTGTGGCTGAAAATCTGTGAGACAGATCTGAGAAAATAAACATTGTCTTTTCTAGAATTCAAATAGGACAAGTTTTGTAACTTGGGGAGAAAGCTGAAGGAGAGTCTCTGGTAAATGTATCATTGACTCTCAGATTCTGCTTCATGGGTTTCTCTACAGATGATGGAAGAGAATCCCAGAAAATCTGCCCTTATGTGTCCAAGGCCTCAAAGGAACATAGTTCCTTTGGCTGTTATAAATGTATTATTTACACTGGTTTATCTCAAAGTTCCACCAAACCAGCTTAACAAATCTGGAGTACAGTGAGCAGGGCATCTTTATGATGAGAAACTGAATGAGAAAAAGAGCACAGTCCTGAAATAAAGAATCAGAACTTCTGCTGTCACTCCATACCTCCAGACAAAATTCCAGTTGAAATCAGTGGACATAATTCTTGTTAAACAGGCTAATGTAGTTCAACAGCAAATCCACTGAAGTCAGTACAGATAAACCAATTTAAAACAATAAGTAGTGGGAGAATGTGGCTCACTGCTTTACCTCTTAGCTGTAGCTCAGGTGCCAGGGGTTTGCAGGGAAGGCAGTTGCACCAGTATAAAATCCAGGTAATGTTGAAGAAGGTGTTGTCCTCCAGACCCTGACCTTGGTGAAATCAGTGGAACTCCAAAGCTCTGCTGATTCCTATTAACAGAAGGAGGGGGCCAGTATACTTACTGCAATTGTTTGAGACATTTCTCATTTTTATTTTATGGTGGATGGGTTTTTTGTTCTTTTTTTTAAAATATCTTTCACGTCCCATGGGACTGATTCTAGATCATGCATCATGCACCCTTTGAACTCCTGAAAGTTTTAATTAGCAATCAGCAGACCCTAAAGCCTCATTTAGTGATCAGACTCGCACACCTCATGTTCTAAACACTCATACAGTCTGGAAAGAAAGGCCAAGCCTAGGGAAGCTTCACAGTAGCTGTTTCTAAATTCTGCTGTATATGGTTTGATAAAGAGAACAAGAGAGAGAGAGAGAAATAAAAGAACAAAGTACTTCTATGAAGTCTTTTAAGAAAGACTCCCTTAATTAATTTCATTATTTTGTTTGGCATAGAAACACAGAAAATGTGAAGGTTGTTGTGTTGACTGGATGCAGTTCATTGAAATAGAAAAAAAGATATTTGTGAAACAAAAAATGTGCTCGTGTCCAACAGGTAATCAGCATAGTTCTTAGCTTGTTTCCTTTGGCTGTTTTGTACAAAAGCTGTTAGCAATGAGAGTAATATAAAATCTGAGTTTAAGCTGATTTAGGAAACAATGTGATAGTTGGAACTTTTGTAGCTACTCTGTTATATTATTTTCTTTTCCTGCCATACCAGTAGAATAAATAACTTTGAAGAAAGCCCAGGCTTTGTTTGATCATATCTACTGAAATGAGTGAGAGCTTTTTTGGAGAGCTGCGTCTTGTCATCATTTTGCCTCTTTTTAAAAATCATGTATTTATACCATCCACAAATGGTTGGATGACAGATTGTTTGTGTCCAAGAGACGTAAGTCAGAGAGTGTAAGAATGCATTGGCAGAGCAGCCAGAATGGCTTCAGCATGTTCTGGGATAGCAATTCTTGGATGCATAAACTACTCTTAGGCAAAGCTAGGACATGAATGACATTAGATGAATGTGTAAATCACAAGGTTAATCAGAGATCATTGGTCTCACTACCTGGGAAGGTCTGAAATGTTTTGGAGCAGCATTGGCTCCAGGTTCCCAAGAAGTTTTCTTCTGAACCTGTGACAAATGTATTTGTTCTTTCAAGTTCCAGAATATTTCTGCATTTTACTTTTGTGGGGCAGTTATAAAACATGGTCCTCCAGATGAAATGGATAGAAACAATACATAGGCAAAAAGCCGTTCAAGTAGTGTGAAGATTTTGAGTGGGGCTTTGTGGGGGAAATTAAGCAGTTGGCCCTCAGTTACATAAAACTGCTGACACAAAGGGAGATAAAAAGAGATCCATTTCCAGACATACTACCGAAATTCCAGATTTTTTGTTTTGTTTTGTTGTTGTTTGTTTGTTTGTTTGTTTTTGGTTTTTTTTTTGTTCTAGGGGTAGTTGCCAATTTAAAATGGTAAGTGATTAGGAATATCTTCAGGGCCTTTTGTGAAGTCTTTCAGCTGTAAGGGAAGAAATTGCCAAGCCTGTCCACTGAAATCTTCTGTCATCACTGGAATGTGTGTCCAGATTTTCTTTTTAATGGGAAAATCTTAATTCATGCCTCATTTCTCAATGACTTTCAAACAGTTGATGTTGATTGTTATAGTTTGTTATTTCAATTTTGGTCACTGTTGCCTTTAAGGAACACGCTGGACAGTCTTTCAGTTCTCAGTAGCACCTCTGTATTTTAAGAATATTTTGTCACTCTCTGTCTAGTATAAGACAAACTTCACAATAGGTGACCTCAGTGTTAGGGTCAATTTGGAAGTGAAGAATTTTAAAGTGCAAAGAGGTATGAGAAGTACCCTTCACAGAGAAAGTGCTTAGACTAGTGTTTTAGGGTCCATTCTGTTGGTTACCGTTGGGAATTCACCAGTCTTTTTACAAATGGAAAGTATAGGAAGGTCTGTCCTGAAATGTGCTAGTCAAATAAGTGTCCAGGGGATGCATGTTGTATTTGGGCAGTGTGGAAATCCCATTAATGTTAGTGGTCAGGTGCCAGACACAAAACTAAGTCTTGGTATGATTTGATTTAGGGTTGGTTTGTTTGTTTGTTTGTTTGTTTGTTTTCTTTTTGTTGTTTTTGTCATTGTCAGCAATAGGATTAAGGTACAGATTTTTTTTTTTATATTAGTTGCAGTTTACCAAAAAGGGAAATATGTTTTATATCGATACTGGAGTATGTTTTAGACAATTTTAGTGTTCTTGCAGAGAGAAAGTGTAGAGTGTTAGAAACCTTTTTCTGCTCTCATTTCCCCAGACTGGTCACTGAAAACTACAAATGGCATTGCTGTGATGCTCAACTCCTCTAGGAGATGAGAGCAACAGGGTTTTTGCAGCAGAAGGCATCACTGGCATGTCAGAGTCATCATGAGAAGGAAATAAAAGTTTCCTTTCACCCTGCAGCCAAGGGAAAAATAAACAAAAATCCCAAACAGAGGGAATTCTAAGTTGAGCTAGCATGAACTAGATTCTAACTTGCAGTTACTTCAGTTAGTACTGAAGGCAGCACTTACTGCTGTCTGCACAAGCTGGAAATGAAGTTAGCCCTAAGTATGTCATTTTTCTTCAGACTTTCAAGGTATGTGACAGGAAATGTCTCTGCAGCTGTTCTGTGCCCCCTCTTTCAGTATGTAACACACTGGATTCCACTCTGACCTTTTAATGCATTCGTCCCTGAATGCATTTTTTACCATGTGCAAGATATTTAGAAGCAGGACTTTAAAAAATATCATGGAACTCCCCTGAAACTGTTACCTTGCTGAAAGGACAGGTAAGATTACTCCAGGTGCCAGTCTGGAGTAACCCAGAGGGTGTCGTCTTCAGCTTTCTTGCAGAAATAAATACATTTTTTCATATATTTTAGTAATACAGTATAGAAGGAATAGACTCAAGCCTGGCTAAATCCTCAGGACATCATAACCCAAGGACTGCCTCAGGTAGGGATGTGCTGTCTTCTCCAAGACAGGGAAGAGCAGCAGCCCCAGTTCACATGCCATGAAAGACTTTTCCAAAAGGTTATTCTCCTTTTCCTTTTTCCATGTAGAAGGCAAGCTGAGGACCTGCATAAATCTATTTTTCTCATTTCCTTATACGACAGGGAGTGAAGAGTCGTGAATAATTGCCTCATGTCTAGACTTCACATGCAGTCATCAGTATTTGCCTGACTTTTCCTTCTGTACTGCAAAATTTTGGTAATATGAGTGAACAGAGTTAACAGGGAGAACACAAAGAGAGGCAGAACATACATGCAGTGTTTACACCAGCACCAGATGACTGTGATCAGCAAACTGGAAACAGTGTCAAGCTTTTCAAGTGCTTCATTTTCCAGCTGACTCTACCAGCAGTGATGGGAGTTGGCTTCTGCCCTGTTGGGCACAGCCTCTGGGCAAAGGCTGCTCAGCACCAGGTACAAAGGGCTCCTCCCATCTGAAGAACATCAGAGGCAGTGCAGTATTAACACAAGGAGACAGGGTCTGCAGCAGGCTGGGAACGTGAATGGCATTTTGGTTTTCTGTCAGAAGCAAAGAGAGCTCTTTGTCTGGAGAGAAACAAAACACTGAGGCAAAAAAAAAGAAAGTATGAACAAGGCAGAAAGAAGAAATAGCCTGGGAGCAAGATTTTTGCAAAAGAGAAACATGGGCAGCATCTGCCAAGCTGTTCATTGAAATACAAGGTTTGATTTAGCTTACCTAGACATCTCTACTAAAATACTTACATATGTGTTTAGGTGTTTCAAATGTCTTGCTGAATTGGGGCCTTTAAAAGAAAAGTGAATTAAGAACAATGGAGAAAGGAAAAGAAATACTTCCTTCTACAGGTGGAGTTTCAAGTTTCTTGTTAACGCACAAAAGAGTTTTCTGAAATACTTGCAAGGTAAAATAATATATTACTGTATGTTTGTTTAAGAAAAGTTCTTATTTTGCAGGTTTCTCATCTAATTACGTTTGTGGATCACAAATTTCTGCTGTACCCTAAGCATTAAACTTCACTGAGAAAAATGTCACTTTTTTTATTTTTTCCAGAAACGAGAAGGAATCCTCCAGTCTCGACAAATCCAAGAGGAAATAACTGGTAACACTGAGTATGTCAACACCACTTTTGCCAGCAGTTCAGTAATTGAACACAGATGTGTCTTAGAAATTCAAACATTTGCTGATATTTAGATTTCAGTATATTGGGGTTCCAGGGAAGATGATGCATCAGCCAGTGACTGTATTTTAGCCTTTTCAAGAGTTGCAAACAAGCATCTAAAAATACAAAATGGGGAGGAAATGGAGATGGGGGGAATTAAAAGCAGGAGACCAGGGTAGAAGAGAAGATAGAATGAAGTTATACAAAACTTCTATATTTATCTACTCTTATTTTATTTCTATATTTACTGCATTTCTTATTATTTTACTCAAAAGTCCTTAAAATAAACAAATAAGAAAAAGAAATAAAATTCTCTTCTGTTGGCTTTTATTTGGTAGAGAATGAGATTCCTTCAAAAAGAGATGAGCTATGACTATTTTTAGGTGTTTGGACTTTATGGATGTAAAATGATGGTAGTAAGCCCTGCATGTGTCATCTCACTAAACATTTTATAACAGAAGAGTTATTCCAAACCAAAAGAGAACAATAGTAGAATATCCTGGTTTCTATTTGAATGGAGAGAAGCTGCACTATTGACTTATTACTATCTGTATGGATTTATGTGTGACAGTTATATGAGGGATCAACTGGAGCAAAATGCTGCAGTCCTTAAGAATGCAGCCCAAGCCTTGTTTTGGCTGGAATTGTGTTGTAGTTGGTGTGGTAAATGCATCTTTAAAGAGAGGGAAAAGTTTTCACAAAATCAATGTGGAAAAGCCTTCTTCACTCAGGCAAGGTGTGTTGATTTGGTTCAGAGTAGGAAATATGAGATCTGGCCTCCTGTGAGACTTCAGTGAAGCCAAGAGATATTATACTGATAGACTCCAGACTAACCCAGGTTCTCAGTTGGAGTAACTTGGTGAAATGTTTCTTAATTCCATGGATCTACTCCTGTAGTCACCAAGCTGAAGATGGTACCATGTATACTGTTTCCTTTTGCAGCACAATAACTGCAAGTGAATTACATGTACCTGTTTTGTTATTTTCTTTTTTTTTTCTAACAGGGCATTATCAGGAAGGCATGGTAAGTTCCTTTGATTGTTACCTTTTTTCTTGAGGCAGCAAAGTGCCCATGAGTTCTGCAGTGGGTGGTCACTTTGTTCAAACTGTAAGGAAGTAGAGGATTTCAAGTTTCCCTGGCAAATATGCACCACAGGCTGTTGTGGCAGTTAACAAAAAGGGGAAAAAAGCATTAGAATCACTCTGACCATCTTTAAAACACATTTCATTCCTTTTCAGCACATGTTAATTTGCAGGTGCTTTGTGGTTTAACCTCCAGAACATGACTGCAATGGTATTAATGGTCATAAGTTCCCAGCATAATGTGAAATAGTGTCTTATCATGAACCAGCTGGTGAATGTGTTGATGTTCTTACATCCATTACCTACTCACACTTCAAAGATGTTGAGTCATTATTGAGCAGGCCTGCACACCAGGCAGGGTGCTGTGCCTTGTGTGTCTCACTGGCAGGACTGAGGCTGGCCAAGTGCCTGGCCAACAGAGAACACTCACCTGAGCAGCTCAGGTGGAGTCCCACCAAGAATTTGGCTTCTGCTTCTTGTATTATTTAAAAGGCTACATGCATGACCTCTTTTCCCAATGATACCCTGAGCAGTCTTGCTTTGTATTAATACTGCCTTCTACAAATGCCTTTGGATCTACTCTAGCTTGTTTTTTTAAATTGATGAATATGAATGTAACTGTTTGTGGAGTCATTTGCTATCATTCAGGTGATTGTCAAAACAAATTGCTCAGAAAAGGCTCTGGTGCCTTTTTATAGGTTTTTATTTTCCTCAGAAGGTGACTAGAGTAGCACTGCAGTTACTCTACCTTAGGTTGCCTATCCTGCTGATAATGTCCCACATTGCATATGAGAATAACCCAAAATATTTATGCAAAGGATTGTATTGGCAGATGTGTAATCAGAAACCTGCTTGACGTGCTTAATAATGCAGTCAGTGGCCCATGGGGGCAATCTTCCCCTGGAGATGAAACTCATGTTCTTCTGCAGAAAATGATTTGGTTACTTAGCTGCCAGTATCTGGCTGTTTAAGGTTTTATGCATAAAGATACTATTCTTTGTTCATTTTTGAGAAGCAGGGTCTTTAGGTAATCCAAATCTTACTTGAAAATGATGCTTTTTGTAATAATAGAGAATAAGCTGCTAGCAGCTTACACCAAGAGAGCAATATGCAAAATACTTGGTACTTGGAATAGAGAGACTATATTGAAACATTTTGCTGACTGTGTTTTCTCAACCGAATGTGTCTCAGTAAGTGTTTATTCTGCATTGGAAAAACTGCTGCTCAGTATATTCATGTCACTGAATGTTTTTCAGAAAGAGATGCATTTGACACTTTGTTTGACCACGCTCCAGACAAGCTCAATGTAGTGAAAAAGGTTGGAAGGTTTTTATTTTTCAAATACATAACGTGTGCATGTTTGTGTGTATCAGATTGTATGTATGTAGTGAGTGTGAGTGGATATAATGTATAACTGGCATGCTTTGCATGCATTAAATACAATTAAGCTTTATGCTTACATACACAAAGTCATGATTATAATGTTACTTTTTATTTAATGTTTAGCAGCATGAACTTAACTTTGGAACACAGAACAACATAGAGTTATCAAAGTTTCCATCAAAAAAGTTCTCACAAAGTGTATGTTGAGTAGAACCCAACTGGTACATTGACTGTACTGATGCCAAAGAGATATCCAGTTTACAGCTGCCAGAGGTCTGACCCTAGAGTATTTTGGCTGCTGTCAGATTTGAGTGGAGTCCAATTACCTACTTCCCTATAGTCTGCTAAAAGCTTTGGGGTTTTCTGTGTATTAACAGTGTGTTTTATATATATATCTATATCTATCTATATATATATCACATTCATTTTATTTCTGTTCTTCATTCTTGTAAAAAAGAATATTTTTCTTGTAAAAAAAGGTTTTTTTAATGTCACGTTTCAGTTCTAAAACTTAAAGATTGTGTCGCAGTCTTTTACCTTGTGCAGATTCTCTTCTGAGTGGAGTTCATACTGCTTGTGTTGAACTGCTGCCCTGCAGAATAGACCTTCATTACACTATTTTCATGTTTCAGACTCTCATCACCTTTGTGAACAAGCATCTGAATAAATTGAATTTGGAGGTGACTGAACTGGACACGCAGGTAGAATTTTATAGCCTTTCTCAAAGGGGGTGGTTGCACTATGTTACACACTGTGCCCCCAGCTTTATCCAGAAATGTCTTTGAATTATTACTGATTGAGCTCTAAGATGTTATTTCAGCAGGAAAACTTTCATTTCTAAATATGTTTATATGAAGAAGACCCTGACCAGTTAAACAGCTAAAACTGTTTTGGTTTATGCTCATAGTAGCATAAAAAGTAATTAACAAATGCTACCTCTGGGTGCTGCCAAGTGCTGGAAGGAGAACCTGCTTGTTTTGGTCAGGAAAGAATTCTGTCTGCTTGGTTTGACCCAACGTCAGGCTGAGCAGTTGTTTCCTGCCTACCTTTCCACAAGCACGCAGCCACATGGGATTACAATGGCTCTATTCAGGGAGAATTCAGGGATTCTTGAGAGTAAAGCTACTCAAGTGTATAGGCAGCTGTACAGCTGGGCTGCAGGCTTGATTGCACCACAGAAATAATGTGCTACATGCTCTTCTTTCTTGTTCTCAGCTGCTAAATTGGCTGAAAAGAAGCTAAAAGAAAAGCTTAATCCTGCTGTATTAATACCTCCCCATGTGAACAATTGCAGAAGTTATCATCAGAAAATTAGGGGGTCAGACAGGAAGGGATGGGATCTGCACTATCAAAAAACCCCAGGTGTCTTCAGGTCTGGCTTTATTTTATGTCTTGATTCATGCTATTAAGAATCCCTGCTTCGTTTAAATACCTACAAATCTGATAGAGATTTTTTAAAGGTAAAATGAAGATTTAGATGGAAATAACGTGTAAAGGCTTTCAAAAGGGCATTCCCTATTTCTGCTTATTGCATTGTTTACTTTGGGGGAAAGCATATTATTCAAATGTACCTAGAAACTCCTAAAGCATTTATCTGAAACAGTATTCCCTAAGAGGAGAGATTGCTTTTTTATCAGTTGAAAGAAAATGACCTACCTCAGGAAGGTGATGGGGTGCTTCAGATAACTCAGTTTAATTGTGGAGATACCTCAGTGCACTAATGGACCTGCTGCCACAACGGTAGGAGTGAGAGGCCTTTGACAAAACCATAAAAACATGGAATGGCTTGGGTTGGAAAGGACCTTAAAGATTATCCAGTTCCAACCCTCGTGCAGGGACACCTTCCACGAGACCAGGTTGCTCAAAGTTCCACCCAGCCTTGGTCAATTCCAGGCAAGGGGCATCCACAAATTCTCTGGGCAACCTGTTCCTGTGCCCCACTGCTCTCACAGTATTGAATTTCTTCCTAATATCTAATTTAAACCTGCCCTCCCTCAGCTTAAAGCCATTCCCCCTTGTTTCTCTGGAACCTTCTTTTCTCCAACTTCAACAACCCCAACTTTCTCAGCCTGTCTCCATAGGAGAGGTGCTCCAGCCCTCTAAATACCTTCATAGCCTCCTCTGGACTCACTTCAACATGTCCATGTCCTTCTTATGGATGTTGCAATATTTGTAGATAGGAGTGAACATATATCATAGCAATTAGATATCTTCTACTGTAATTACAGTCACTTAAATTTAGACATGACATCACAGAACTAACTGAACAGATAAACTCAGAGAAGTCTGATGACTTTGAGTGACTTGAGTGGAATTCAAAATATGCAATTAGTAGTTTGTTGACAGTTCTGCATTAGACAATATATATCTTTTTCTTTAAGAAAAATGAGGTATTTTTCAGAAAATATACTGAGAAATGTCTTTTTTTACAGTTTGCAGATGGAGTGTACTTAGTCCTGCTAATGGGTCTCCTGGAAGGCTATTTTGTTCCCCTGCACAGCTTTTTCTTGACTCCTGATAGTTTTGAACAGAAGGTAACTAGATTTCATTTTTCTGTTAAAAACAAACATAAATATGTCTAGTTGTACAAGGATGACACAAACTTTTCCACATAAGTTTGATGTTAATAGCTGAAATCAAGAAAAGACTGTACTGGTAACCATTTCCAAGAATTAAAAAAAAAAATCAGTATTAATACTTACCTGGAATAAACCATAAAATTGTATTAATGATGGGGTGATTAGCAAGTATTAACAGATTTTGGCAGCCATTGTGTGATGCTGTCATTGAGTGAGACCTACTGCTCATGAATGTATATAGGATTGCACTCAAGAGTTGATGACAGAACTGATTTCTTTGTGTCCAAAATCCAAGAATGTAACATTTGAAAGGTTTAATAACTTTTGGAAGCATATAGGCATATATATGTACAATGTCAATTTAAGACCAACATTACATCAGTGTCTGTAGCTATCCAAGCAATTCATCTGTCTGTTCAAGACAAGAGCACTTCATGGGCCATCATGTTCCAATTTTTAAACTTGAGGGAGATGTGCTATTCTTACTTGTAAGTAATTTTTCTATGGGTTATGATAGCTCACAGTAACTTCCAATTACCTTTCTATTTCTGAAAGCACCATCACCCAGAAACAGTGATGCATTGTCTGGATTCCATGGACCAGACCTTTTATTGAAATACAGACCCCTGACTATTTTTTCCTTCTGAATATCTGGGTCTGCAGCTTTAAATACATCTCGTTTTGACCATTTGTACTATACAACACAAAGTTCCCAACAATGACTACTTCCATTTTATTGCTAGGTTGTCAACGTATCCTTTGCATTTGAGCTCATGCAGGATGGTGGATTGGAAAAACCAAAGCCAAGACCAGAAGGTATCTATTTCTACCTTTTTTCTGTCTCCTGAAAAATGAGTGTTGGATCCAGATTTTACAGGGTTATGGTGTGGCTAAATGAAGATTAAGTTACTCCAAGAGCAAAAGGCAAGGTACATTTTGAAATGCTCAAGTAACTCTGTGTTTTAAATGGCTGATAGATACAGTTTTTGAAATGTTGCAATGATTCCTTTCTTCGGTGGCCAAACATACGCATTAATACTCAAATATTCACTTAAAGAGAACACAGTTGTGAATGGTGTAACTAGCAGATGGGAATTGCTCCAATTGCTCCATTTTCCCCCATCTCACATTCTCACACTAAACCCCAAGAATTCCAGTGTAATTTCCAAGGTTTTCACAAAAGCAGTAGAAGCTGTGGAAGAAGAATTTCAAATGTTCTCACAACTGCCTTTGAATGCAGGATTGTGCATGTTTAAATTGGATACAGAGCTGGAGACTGGAAGTAAAATGTGCTTCAGGGAGGAGAAAGGTTTTGCTGCTGTTTTGAGCAGTACCAGGATTCCACTGTTCTTTGCTCATGTAAATGCAGTGTTTCAATCCAGGTTTTCAGGCTGGATACAGAGCCCTTGATTCACCCTGTTGTAGGGCACTCTTGTGGCTCCTCCCACGAGGAGGTACCACTTCTTACCGTGCAGGAGCTGGACATGCAGCTTCTGCTCCACTCTTCCCAACAGGAATGATAGCTGGGCTCCTGCTGGTTACCTACCATAATAATCAACATAGCTGTGTCTTTTCAAGACCAATTGCAGACTCACATTGTATGGTACTTGCAGTCTTTTCCTGCCACAATATTGGATTGTCATTCCCTGAGGAGTTGGCATAAGCTAATGTCAGAGTGTTGCCTCTAATAGTAAGAACTCTCTAGAGATTCAGGCATGCATTGCTGAATCAGGTTCTGCTCCATTCAGGATTTTTTCCATCCCTCCCACTTCCAGATTATAACAGCAGCAGACACACACACACAAAATAATTCATCTCAGCATCAAGTCTGTGCATTACATCTGGACCTACCCAGCCTATTTTGTTTTTCACTTCTTTTGATTGCTTGAACTCTTATCCACAGTCATGGTTAAGTAAACCACTGCTGAGTGTATCACAAACCTTTGTGTTTGAAATAGTCAAAGTGAGAAGGGGGAAACAGTGAAATCTAGGGATCCAAGTAAAACACAGAGTATCTGTGATCCCTTACTCCCCATGGAGGTTTAAAATTCTTATGGCATTTAATTTTTCAGGTATTTATTGCTCTAGGGGACAGCTAATTTTTCCAGTATAAATCAAGCCATAAGGATATTTCAGCATATATAAGACATTTCTTGTGCAATTATTGAAATGCTTAATATGAAACTTCCTGCCCAATGTGAATGGAAAAACACATCTGTTTTATGTGTTGTTACATTGGGCACAATGCCCATACTTAAAATTTCCAGTGAGCAAAAGAGTATTGAAAAGGATCTTACCCTAAATGTGTACACTAAATACTCTTTAAATTCCTACACTGTTTCTTTGAGGTTTTTGAGTAAAAAATATGCTGAAAAGTGCTTTAGAATATGAAAAACATATTTAGTGGGAAAAAAGAATGCAGTTGAATAAATGAGTATGAAAACCAATGATTTTTATGGGGTCAACAGTTTATTTGGGTTATTTGCAATATAATTGAAAAGGTATTAAAAAGCTTTCCGTGACCTTTTACTTTAAAAATGGCTGGAACATTAATCTGCTGAGTCTATAACGAATTCATTTGCAGTTTGAGCTTTTTCAGATTACTTCTTGAAATGTGTACATCAAAGCCAAACTCAAGTTTCTCTTTTAGAAACTGGCAGCCAGTAAAATATGACACATGTTGGTCAAACACATGAAGCAATAGAAATAACCCATCTTTCTTTGGGAGCATGCTGCTTTTACTTTGGGCCTTTCTCTGGAATTCTGTTGTAGTGGTGGAGTCTCCTGGTATCTTTGCAAAGGCCTAACAAAGTTATCTCTTTATTAATTGAAGCTCTGTATTAGGAAAGAAAGTTGTTCTGCACCTTGCTGCTGGCCTGAAAGAGGAAACTTCCAATGTTACCCGCAAACAGTATTGCAGATTATAATGGGATGTTGTGGGGACAATGTACCCTTCCTGTAGCTTTTGGCATTTCCTCTTCATTTTATACCAAGCATTTTGGATCTGATTTATTAAGAGCCACAAGCCCATGGTTGCTGTGGTTTCATGATCATGCACAGAGTCCACATCAAATCAAGGCTTCAGTGTTTTTCACCCTTTGTCCAAGGATGGCAGTTTGCCATGTAGCCAATGTCTTTAGTTTCCATGGTTTGGGACATAATGCAAAGGTTTGATCGGATTCATTCTTCAAAGTGTGACCCCTTCACACTCTGTGAGAAACATCAGTGTAGGTGAATATAATAGCAAAACTCCCTGCTGATTACAAACACCATTTCCCCAGGTTTACTTGGAGGTTTTGGGCAATTCCAAGAATCAAAGTTAGGAGTTCAAGTTCCTATTCATTCAGTAGAAAGAGATAGGACAATTCTAATTCTACTCTGCTCTTTTTGAGGGCAGTTCTAAATCCCTGTTTGAGATTGGATATTCCTCGAAGCACTAGTGTAGGCTGCTGCAGTAGTACTTGTCAGTTTGTTTTATAGATTTCTTGTGAAATAATATTGACTCTCTCAAGAACTGCTCTTTGAAACAGAAGGTATTCATTAGCTTTTTGTTTCATATAAATCCTTACTTTAGACGTTGGGTTTCTGAGGACTGATTCAGCCATGAATGTCAGCTAACTCAAAGAATTTTCAGATGTTTGTTCAAGCAGCACTTGTATACCTGACTTCTTTAGATCCTCTGGAAAATTTAAACTTGCCTCTAGCTCTCTTGCTGAAATTAGGCCTAGTAAAGGATGTTGCAGCCCAGAATGTGCCAAATCCTACAATTCTTACATAAGAGGAAGGGTTCCATTAGTTCCTGCCTGATTTTTTTTTTCAAAATCATTACTTCTCAGCCACAACTGACTGAAGATGAAGTCATATAAGCATATGTAATCCTGGGCACACTTTGTCTCAGGGCCGTCTAAACCTTGGTTTCATTTCAAAATCAACAGCATTAGCTGTTTGTATCCCTAACTAAAAGTGCTTATAACACTGATTTTTGAGTTGCCAGTTTGAAAATTGTGCTTTACTGATATTTCTGCTCTTTGTTACTATCCTTGTGATCTAATGTTCATAGATATTAATCTGAGCAAGGACAGGGAGTAGAGAACAGGCACTTTTATTCTGAAAAATGTTTGGAGCTAATGAAGTCGCTAACTTGTTTTCCCTTGTCTTTTTTCTAGATATTGTAAATTGTGACTTGAAGTCTACACTGAGAGTACTGTACAATCTGTTTTCCAAATACAGGAACGTGGAGTGAAGAATTGATTTGGGTCACAAAGGAGTGTTAACGAAGCGAGCATCATAACTAGCATATCTTTCATCAGTATTCCTCTGCATCTCTATCATAAAAGGAACTAAAGCATTTGCCTGAAGAATTTTTAATTGATTATTCTTGCACTACTATTTTCATAGTAGGTTTAAAACTAATATAAAGAAAAAAAGATTTGGAGGAAGGTGTTTGGGTATAGTCTGGGAGAATTAATGTCTCGGTTGTCTTCACTCTTTTTAATAGGTGAAGCAACAATGAAAATAAGATTTGGTAACTTTATTCAAATCAACCTTTGAAGCCATTCATAGGAAGATTCTGTACTGAGTACTTTAATATTTTTTACATATATCTTTTTTTAGTCTGGGAAAGGGAAGAGTATTTTCTATCCATGAAAAGACAGTTCCATTCTAATTGTGAGGAATGTGCGTGGGGAGAAACAGTTAAATACATTTGTTCACATGACAGCTAAAAAGAAGAAACTTAACCTGATGAATACATATTTCCAGTGCTATTATTAGGCTTTAATTTTATGGGTACAAACTGAAGTGGCTCCTCATTCCTCCAGACTTACTCTAATGTGATACTCTGTGCTATTGAGCATTCCACAGAAGCACACTTTGCAGCTTGTCACTTGTTTTTGTTCAAGGCAGAGCTCTTTTTTGGAAAGAACACATTTCAGGAAGACACACCTGTATAATACAGTTTTTCTATAATATTTGTGTTATTACATAGTATTAGAAAGTAGAAGGATGGCTTGTTTTTGTTTTGGTAGTTTAATCACAGGATTATCGGCTTGCAAGTTTAGATTGATTGCTAAATAGAATTTAGAATTGTCCCTTAGGTTGATTTTATGATGAATGTATTTTCCTGCATAATGTCCAACACAAAAAACATAAGATTCATTTTCTAGAAATATTCCCATAGTGTTTCAGATACAAAAGCTCAGCTTTTTGGTAAAACTACTCCCATCAGCCAAGATTCCCTCACAGTGTAAGGTTCCTCGGTGATTTTACATGGCTACAAAGATTCTTTTATCTAATTATCACCAAGTATAAGCTGTTACCTGTTTGTTTTTAGCTTTAACAAAGACAAAGAAGGGAAATGGAAGTTGATTCTCCCCTTAGGCTGGTACCAAGCACCAGTTATGCTTCCATAAGAAGCTGATAGAGACTGCCTGGATCACTTTCTAAACAAAGTGTTCCTTTGCAACCACAGGTTCTTGAGATCCTGGGTTACAAACTAAGGGGAAAAAATCCATAGGCTGAAATTCCTAGGTAACTCTTCAGAAATGTTTGGGCTGCTTAGTGTAGGATGGAGACTTGTGAATGGTCATCCAATTATGGCAGAACTGGCTTAGGTAAAAGGAAAAGCCATCTCTCTGTTCTTGAATTGTTCTTCAGATGAAAGGCAGCGCTGGCAGGAACAGTCAGTGACAGCTCTATGTTACCTATGATGTAAAGCATTACGTATTTTCCAATTTTCTAGGGCTTTTTTTTTTTTTTTTTTTTTTATTTGAGGGTCTTTATATCACCCTCTTTCTCAGAAGAATGAAGANGGGGTTTTTTTTTTTTTTTTTTTTAATGTAGAGCTTTCCAGTACAACATTAACATAAAGGGAACTCAAGCAATTACTTTCTGTCTTTGATAAACACCAACTGATGTTTAGTAATAAGGTGACAATGATTTCTGCTGGGGGGCTACAAAATGACTTTTCTGAGAAATAATATCAACTTTTTCAAGGGAAAGTCAGTATTCAATTCAAAGGACAATACCTGGATGTTCTCTGAACTCAGAAATTGTTATAATGCTTGTTATAAGCATTCTAAATATCTCGATTAAAATATTCTCTTACCTCTGTATTTTAAACTGAGTTTCTGAAATTAGAGGTACAGAAAATAACAGTTATTTGCCTTTTACAGAGAGAAATAACTGGACATTTTGACCTCAGTGAAAATGAATATTTTCATTATATCTTTAATATCTGAGAAGCTAAACAGAAGGAATTAACCAAACATTTTTGAGCAAACTGAGACAGAACTTCTCATGTATATATCAGCAGCAATTTCAGCTTACTTTAATGTTTAGTATGTATTTCATTTGCACACCTAGTAGTAATTGTAATAGCTAATTAAAAAATGTATGATGTTTTTTCTGCAGACCATGCTCAGCTGAAACACTTTTACATTTCAACAGTGCTGAAAGATTTTGGTTGCCTTTGTTTTCAGGAGTGCACTTTCTTTAAAGAGGAGATTTATATGTGTAAAGTGAACAGTGAAACTGTTTTCTTTGCTGGACTTGAAAATAAGTATTTCTTGTGCTATATTGGTATAATATTTTTGGAGATTTTTCTGTCAGACTCCATTTCCATCCTTAGAAAACATGAAACTGAGACAGAACTATTAAATCCTCACGCTGAAATGCAGTTATGCAGAACCATAGAAACATTTAAACAATATCCAACCTTTACACAATTATCTCTCCTATGGTAAGAATTTATGTAAATTAAAATCTGCTATATAAACAACAGTGTCCTATGTAAATATAGATCTTGTGATAGCTTTAACACATTCACACAAATAGTATATGCTGCCATGTAGGAGTGGGTCACTGCTTATATTTTTGACAGTGTAGATTTAAATAGCTATCAGATAAATATGAAATCTAATATAGAGATTATATCTAATATTTATTGCTTTGATTCAGAATATTATAGAAATGCAGACTACTACTGCAGACAGTTTGCTTTTCAGCAGTTGGTGTAGGCCAGCCCTCTCCTTCAGGGAAGGGAAAAATTGAGTTAGCTGGGTCAAATTCTGCCACACCTACGTTGCTTTTATTCTTGATACACAGCAGTGTATTCTCATGTACTGCTGAGTGAAGAATTTTCCCCACTGTTTATTTTAAGATAGAAGTTGTTTAAATTTTAGTCAATCCCAGGTTTATTTATAATTACTTTAAATGATGAAATGGACCCAAATCAATTGATTTAGCTCATGTAAGATATGGGCAGCCACCTGGAGAGGCCAGTTTCTCTGCTGGCCCCAGAGAGAGCCTGTGGTCTCAAGGCTGCTATCTCAGCACCTGGGCTGGATTCTGAAGCCAGGTACTGTGAATCCAAGCCACTGCCTGAAGATCTCAAGGTGCTGTTTGTTTCTCATCCACCAGACCCATGTGCTTGTCTGTTGTGCTGTGTCCCACAGGTAGCTGAGTGCCCTGAACACTGGCTGATTCTTAGCCTGCCTTGAGCAGCAGACAAGCAGTAAATATTGCTGCTGCTGGGGCATTGTGGAACTGTGCTTCCCTGACTTCTAATTCATCCCTTGCATCCAGCAGGATGGTATCCAGGTTTGTTCTGTGCTTGGAGATAGGCATCCTTTCCCTGTTGGTGGATCCTGCCATGCCCTTTCAACCACACAAAACTTACTGTTTGGGGTTTTTTTAAAGAGGAGCTACAGATTTTTCACAGTGTGTCAAAGTAATTACCTAAAATCCTCATACCCTGAAGTGAGCTCCTTTCAGATTTCTTTCTCAGCTGACTGGCATTTAGTTGCCATAAAGCACAGGCTCTATAAAAAAGGTATGGAAGGAACCTTTGCATAATTTTACCTGAGACAAGCTCATAAAGCCCAGGATGGGATTGCTCTGTATTTCTGATGGAGTACAGATGCACCAAGTTCCTTACCAAACGAGCTGACTGCAGAATATCCAGTTCTTTGCATTTCTTAGTATCTCCATTTTACAGAGGGTAGCAGCATAGCTCAGGAATTCTCATGGACCAGCAGGAGCTGGATAAGGTCTTAATCTGCTTCAGTGAACTGTGGACCAAGTTGCCCACTGGCACTTCTCCATGTAAACCAGTGGCATGAAATCAACAGAGCCTCTGTTTTCCAGAGGGTTGCAGTGCTTGGGAATGGTTACTTTCAGACAGACCATGATGATTGAGGTAAATGCTACTTGGTTGACTTTTGTTCTTTTTTTTCTGGAATTATGTTTTTAAATTCATGTTTCAGATTAATTTAGCAGACACCTTACTGCAAGCCACAGTGTTGTAAAGCAGAATGGCTTTTAGAAGTAATGGGGTTTATTTGATTAAAGATACATATGATATTTAATATACTAGATACCAGCTTTAGGTCTAGTTTTTGTTATTCTTGTCTTCTCAAAGCAACCTTCATAAATGGCCAAGCACCCAAAGAGAAAACAGTGCCTTGAAGACCTCTTGCAAGATTTTCTACACTGTTACCTGACAGACTTTTGTCATTTTACTGTAGGAATTAGTGTGGGTTTTTTCTTTAAAGTGAAAGTACAATTACAGACTGTAGAAGTCTTTTTAAAACGTGATATTTAGTTTGAGTTAGAATATTTTATGTCAATTTGTCACATGAAAAATTGACCTGGCATCACCAAAATTCTAAAATCAGGCATACCTCAGCATCCACAGATTTTCCAAAGAGGTTTTGAGTCATTCAACATTTACAAGGGCTAATTTTATGTGTTTTGAAAATACTTTGTGTGACTATTTCTTTCTGCAATAATGAGATTTTCTTTTCTAACAGTTTACTACCATGCACTCTGCAACACTACTAGAGTCCTTGAAATATTTGGTTCTCAATTTCAGTATCAAACTGCAAAAAAAGAATATTTTCAAACATGTATCCAAAAATAATTATTAGTTTAAGTTAAGCTGCATTGCCTTCAGCTGCAGTTAGTGGCTTTCACAGAATATATGTACTCTGTAAGTAAAAGACACAGTCTTGCTGATTTTTTTTCCTGTGCTTTTCCTGAAAACTTTGTTATGATCCACAATAAAATTTGCACCTGAAAATCAACACTGCATGTTGTTGTTGGGCAAAGTAGGAGATATCTGACAAAAAATTTGGGAGGCTGTGTGTTTTATATTCTGGAAGCTTCCAGACCTCTCTGTGCATCTAACCCTTCTCCAGTAACCCCTTTGTGGGTGTGCAAGGTGTTTATTATTACGTTCTGTGGGGGCTGGTGACAGCTGAAAGTGGGTTGGCAAAAGCAATCACATAAACATATGTTTGAAATGATTAACAGCAGCAGGTCAGGAAAATGCTGTCTTTGACTCAAAATAGCAACGTGTACCTTTACTTTTTAACACTGCTATGCTGAGCACTTCAGTGGTGATACTGCAGCTGGATATAATGCAATTCTCTGCAGAGTTAATTTTGTTAATTTGAAATCTAAAAAAATGTTAGTGAGACGTTAAAATTCTTGAAATAAAACTGTCCATTTCAAAAAATAATGGCATTTAAGATAGATTTTTAGTTTTAATTTTATAAACTTGTATTTCTTGTGACCCTTTAAATGCAGGAGCTTCAATGCAGAGCTTGGAACCAGTTCAAAATATAGGCATCTAAAGTGCTACAGATCGACATTTTTAGCTGCTGAATTACTGGCCTGCATCCAGAAGCAGGTGTTTGATCTTTAGGTCTGCTTGTAAAGCTGAACCACCAAGCAGAGCTGCCTAATCAACAGGGAACAGTAAAGACAGGGTGAGTTTTTAATGACAGTCTTCAATCCCACTCTGTTACTCAGGGCTGGATAGAAGTAATTCTCTCTGCCTAGGATCCACATTCTTCACCCCCACCACATGCACTTAGAGCTTTTTTTCCCCACAATTTTATGGATTTTGTCCTGAAGAGCAAGTAAACTTGTTCTTCTTCAAACATTGCAGTACAACACAAAGGTCACGCTCTGGGTACCTCGATTTTTTCATTGCTGTTCACACAGAAAGTAAAAGATCTGGGTTTAATGCCCTTCTGCAGCCGTGGGAGTTATTTCTCTTCCTTTTTAGAAACCTGCAGTATGAATTTAAGGTGATATGCCTTTTTTAGTGTTGGTGGGGGGAACTGTTGACACCTAAGCTGAAACTTCAACTCTGTGTGCAGAGAGTAACTCCTTATTAACTGAGACAGAAGAAGAGCAGACAAGGGAGCAGAGCTGATGATTAAGCTGTTGAAAAGGTGGAAAAGGATTTAGGGGAGGAACCTGTCTTCTGGGCCTCCTGCATAGCCTGCTTCTATATTTCAGTCAATCAAAAGGTGTTAAAATTCCAAAACATGTTTTGCAGAGAAAACAGGGTAACATCACCTTTGTTTCAGTGCAGTTTCTGCTGAGCTTTTACTTTCACTCCTCTTTCCCAGGACTCTGCTGTCAAAACAGCCCTGGGAGAAGGTGTTCCTGCCTACCCCACACAGCCTGCAGCCTGAGTTAGGTTTGCATTTCCTCAGCAGAGCAAATAATAGTTCCTCCCCTGCTTCCTACCTGTTCTCTGGCCATTAGGTGAGCTTTTATGGGAAAAGCACATCATCTCCAAACTGTGTTTTAGGAAAATGACAGACACCACTGCACTTTGTAAAGCCAGTAGAGGTTTCTTTGGGACTTCTCTGAGCAGAAGTACTGGACTGTGTGTTACATCTCATTTTTGGATCCCAGCCAGATTAAAACCAGAACTACTCTGTCCCGTTGAGACTGAGTCAGCTTTGACCATGTGCAGGCAGAACATGCTGGGGACTTTACAATTGGAAATCAGGGGTGAATTTAGATGGCTTCAGGGAGAGGTGGTGCAGCCTCAGGGCCTGCATTCTGTGCAAAGAGCAGAAAATCTGCCTGGGGCCCTAATCCCTTTGTGGCACAGGGAGGGACAACAGCAAGAGCATCTTCTTCTGACCTTTCCATGTTGTGGCAGACTGCACAGATTGTTTCCTATTTGGCTCACCACATATATAATGATACACTGAATAAATGAATGATGATACTATGATACAGTCCTTATCTTGAAAGGCTCACAGTGCTGCAGGAATGCAGGAGGAGAAAATCTGTGAACTTCTCTACTTTTACACAGAACATCATGGTAGGTATGGATTAGGAATGATAGGTATGGATTAGGAACCAGTTTGCCCTTCTGTACCCTATCTGTGCCTTTAAATTATGATTTAGCTAAAAAGTGACTAGTGAGGCTGCTGTGGGTACCACTTCCCAGAGGCAAAGGGACCAGAGGAGCTAAGAAGGCTGTTAGCTTGAAAGATTCCCACACTTGTGTGGTGAAGATGTAGATGCTGAGCAGCAAGCCACTGATGCAAGTAAGTGTGTGGTTTTCCTAGGTGGTTGGGGGAGGAATTCTTCCTGTTGTGCTGCAGGGTCATCAGCTTGGGGGAATATTACAAGCTACTTACATGTGACTTAGACTTTCCCCTATGTGACAGTAGCTTAAACACTTTCATGTGCATATTGTTACAATAATAGAGCCTTGAAGGCGTCAGTCCTGGATTTCTAAGCCTTCTGTACCTCCAGATCTTTCTGAACTGTTCATTATGGCACTTGAATAGACAGAAAGGACATCATTAGAGCAGGTCTGTATTCTCAGTTGCATAAAAGCCTTGTGCGTCTCCTGTCTAAAACCAGCACTCACTCCAAACAGTCATAACCTCTGGCTTCATTTTTTTTCTGTGTTATCAGGACAAATTAACCCATTAGCTGCACAGACTCTTTTGTGAGTCAGAGGTATATGACTCATATGAATAGAACACATTTCTTTTCTGGTTTTAATTAACTTGGCCTCCACCCAAATCCTCCTCAGAAATGAAAGATACTAGATTAGTTGAAGTGTACAACACATTTTTTATGGTTTGTGCTGAACTTACATGTCTGTTTTTATGAGACAATGCTGCAAAAAAGAAGATTCCCATGGATGCACTGGACTAAAAGGTAAGCAACAGAACTTGACAGACTGTTAAAGTATTGTAATTAAGCTGGTTGGTTTGTTTGCCTAGCAAACTATAAGAGAACACAAAGAAGAAATTCACAATTGTAATATATTGGGAAAATATTCCCAGTCTTGATAAATGGAAAACAAGTTTGTGGTGGTTAGAATTTGAATAGAAGTACAGTTGTAAGGTGGCACTTCCCATTGTGATTTTCATAATTTTGCTACCTGGGAACTTTTTGTTTGTTTCTTTTTAAAAATAAATTGTAAAAATAGAATTGGTCAGGATCCCTAGCAGTATTTATAATTGTGCCTTCTCTTTATAAAGCAATACTAAAATCAAATAAACTCCTCAGATATAAATTGCAGGGAGGGTAACCTGAGCCACTACTTAGGGTTCTGTCAAAGCAGAAGCAATACTAATTGTATTTACACAATTTTAAAAGAGCAGAAAGAAACAAAGAAAACAAAAGAAACAAGAAAACAAAACCACCCCTCTCTGAACCTGATAGAAATCAAAGCCTGAATCTTACTTTGGACTAAACTTTCTTCATGACACTTTAGGGACTCTTATTGCAAATGAGAAGCAGGCATTCAGATACTCAGTGGAGCCATCCCACACCACCCCAATCTCTAAAGAAACCAGAGCAGAATAAAAGCAGAGAGGCTGAGGGGAAGAGAGAGAAATGTATCTTTCTGTGAACACTTCATAACTTGCAGCATGCTCGTGTAACACAAGAGTGGTCCAGCTGGACATGAACTAACCTAGACTGATAAATTAATCAGGAGTATGCTCTGTGTGCCACCAGCTGTCTGGTGACTAATAAGTTAGTTTTCTACTTTGGCAGGTCCCAGGTTACCTGTAGCATGAAGAGGAGAGCTGGAGGAAAAAGGTCAGGTTTTAAAAGAGGCTTAGTTTGAGGGGCTCTGAAATGAAAACTTGCATGGGGACCACTACTTCCCAGGCTCTGCAGTCCCACAGTTTAATTCCAGTGGCTTAGAGCACTTAATGGAGATCTGCCTTCAGCTCTGTCTGCTGCCAGTTAGTCCTGATAAAGCCCTAACTCACCTTCTCATTGCCTAAGTGGTGACATTAAGACTTTCATCAAAGCAAAGAAATTAAAGGCACGTAGCAGACTCGACTTCATTTAGCCAGAGCTCTGTGTCCAGACTTGGAGATGTTTCTATCTTGAAGGGACAGTGTCCTCCCATGACAGAAAGTGTAGTGTGGCAATGAATTGTTACAATCTGCACTTCCCAATCCCTGTAGAAAATTACCCAGGTGGTAGGAGGCAGATTTATGGCACAGATTTCTCTGCTGATAGTCTGGACAGTTATGCTGCTTTTCAGGAACCTGAGTATTCCTTAGCTGGAAGTTTTGAGCATTAACTTCTGACATTCCATTGCTCATAACTAGACCTTGCCTTTCATTTTTCCTTTGTCACAGTGGGTTTTTTATGCCCACATCGATTGAGGTTGGATTACAAACCTGCCCGGATTTGTGCTTTATGCTTACAATAACGTTCCTTCATTGGACAGAGCTCCTTTATGTAATCTGCAAAGCACTGTAGATCTGCACCAGGGTGCAGAGGATGATGTGAAGATTGGATACTAATGGGCAAGTTTCTCTGAATCAGCTCTCCCTCCTTTGGGGATAATTGTACAAGGAAATCTGCATCAAACCTCAGGATGTTCCTGTTACTATGCCTGCTCAGTTATAGAAAAGATCCAGGGCTCTCTTTTGCTTTGTAGTTAAGGAAGTTATGTGTAGTTGTGCTACTAGAAGGGGAAAGAAGCTTTTGTACCTTGATGTGAAAAAGAGAATGGATCTTGCTGGGCAGAACAGTCCCAGCACCCTTATTAAAATCTTTCCTAGCAAACCTGTAATTTGCACTCTGAGCACTTCCAGGAAATTAAGCTGAAATATCTTGTGCTGCTGGGTCTTCAACACTTTAACCCCAGAAGTCTTGTGATCGTCTGTTCTCTCCTCTAGTAGGACACAGCCTCACCCAGTAATTTTGGTGTCAAGACTGTTAACTTCTGCTGCTTCTAAGACTTCTTTCCCAATGGCTCAGTTACCCAGGCAGACCTGTGGGTTGGGGAATGAAACCACAGTAACACCAGCACAAAACTGCTGTCGTAAGTCAGACTAAATTTTCCACTAGGTGAATTCCCCCAATTAAAAATCAGAAGATTTGTTCCAAGACACGCCTGTTATTTAAATGCAATTTCTCTTTTGTTACTGGCTTACTAAAACTTACCATTCCCTATTAATAAGCATGTCTTAATTAACATAAAATTCCCGGGGTCTGGTACAATTCCACCATCCACAATCCAGTTCTATCCTGTTCATTTCTATTTAGACTACATATTGCTAGAGCATGTAGGATTATATTGCATGCTGCAATTATATTCAGGGAGGACTGTGACACTTGGCCTTGATCTTGGCTTTCTCTAGTACAGAGCACTGTAAGTATTCTGTATTTATTTATAACTCGTTGAGGGGAACAACAGAGGCTGCCTGACACTGTGCACTCTCTTCTTCTTTAGATTGTAATTCTCAGATGGCTCGCTCAGGAATTACATGGAGGAGAGCTTTGCCATTTAGAGAAAAGGTCTTACAATTTAATCAGAATACAACTTTAGCCAACCAGCTAGTTCAATCAGCCAGTCCAGTTACGGTGTGGGTTGAGCAAGTCTCTGTGTTCAGGGTTCCCTGGAGTGGTTTTTAGTTAGGAAATAAAAATAAGAAATTAGGTCAGTCATACTCTGTTGACTTCTAGCCCTGCAGCTTTCAGGAGTGTATAGCAGCATAGCTTTGCCTAAATTTGTGTTTGGCATCTCACTGCTCTGACTGGGCTTTGCCACCGTTTGAAAGCTAAACTGGGAGTGCTCATTCCAAATGGCATGTTACATGTGTGCTCGTCCTGGAGCTGCACATAAGGACAGGAGCCCTGTGGCCTTGTCTCTGGTTTAACCCTTGCAGCACTGCAGGTGAGGGCTCTCAGTCCAGTGAGAAGAGAGCTGCATCAACCCTCCTACCACCATCTAAGGATACAGAACTTTCCTGGGTGCCATTGGTTACTTCATTCTTGACTGACTCTCCTGAGATCTGGTAGAAGCCTTTGTACCAATTTTTCCTAACTACTGGGACCCTTCAGAAATTCCCAGCTTCCCAAACCCCCTTCATCTGTACCTTACCAGCTACCTCATCTTCTACCTGTCCCTTCTCCCTGCTTAACCCAACATCCAGACAATCAAAATCATGCAGCTGATCATGCCATTATTTCACCAAAACCCTATTCTTTCCAAACTGTCCTTAAACACTATTCCTGTTTCTTTTCTCCAAGCCACATTAAAGGCTTTGAATGGTTTCTTTACGTGGCTGCATGTAACAACTGATAAACCTTCTTATTTCTATCATCAACCCCTTATGTTCTGTGGACACACTCAAAACAATCACTCATCCTCCTGCTACAATTTTAAAAGGTAGGATTGAAAGAACTGTATCAATCACTTCTTGCCACAACCCAGCACATTCTGCAATATAATTTGCGATTCCTTCTTCTTTTCTCCTAAGATTATTCTAAGAAAAAAATCCAAATTCTGACCCAGCAAACAGGCTGTGGGCATTGCTTCATTCATGGCTGGTCAAATGTGTGTCTCCTCACACAGACTGGAATTTGGTGCCCACAGAACCTGAAGAGTATGGCTCCATGTCTTTGCCCATTACATTGCAGAACAATATTAAATCAGAAATGTGCTGGAAAAACCTCAAAAGAGCCAGAGTTTGGATACCTCCCAAATGTTTTGGTTTCTTGGGTACATTTACAGAAGTCAGAAGAGAAAACAGAAAGACCTATAAATGTGTTATTCTTCATTCCTATCCCTTTAATTCTCAGTTCCTGTCCTTTTAAATGGCTGCAGTCTTTATTCACTCTTTACTCTTCACCCCTCCATTGCTGATGCACATTACTTTGCATTCAGTGCCATGGAAGCATATTGTTGAAAACAGTCCCATTGTTACAAAGGAAACATGGGATTTGAGGGATTAACTGAATTTATAGGTTAGTTAAAAAAAAACAAAAAACCAAAACCCATTCAGTTTACACATATGAAGGTTATGTAAGTTAGGAAATGAAGATGTTACCCTTCTAATTTGAAGTTGATTTGCATCTACATTTCTGTTTATGTGCTACTGTTGGGTTTTAAGCCCAGATGAAACTGAGTGATAAAACCTCCTTCTTTACTGTTAGTGTTATATGCACCTGAGGACAGCTTTATCCACTGATACCACTCTGAAGCTTCCCATTTTATGAAATAAAATTTGTGCATCTGTATGTCTAGAATTAATCTCCCTGCCCTGCAGAAGATGAAGCTGCTTTTTTCTAAATCACTTTCCTTCTCTTTAGCAAGTCGTGTGCTTTGAAAGCTTTGCAGGCTTTCAAAGACTCCTCATCCTTATTGCAAAGCCAGTGATTGTCTTTTCTCAAGATCACTGGGCATGGGTCAGGCTTCTGGAAAACAGAAATAATATTTTCTGTAAAGTTGTCCCCTGAAGTAAACAGATTATATGGTATGGTCTGAATTATTCAAAAAAGTCAGGGATACTTGTGTAATGTAATGAAATAAAACTGTATCTAAATATGTACTTTGCTAAGTTTCAGTTAGATCTTAACATTTGAGAGTGATTTGGCATCTAGCATAGCATGAGAATTAATTCCAGAAACGAGATATAATCAGTTTACCTTTCTTGGCTCTGTATCTTGCTAATGTAAAAAAAACCTCTTTTCATTTACTATATAATTATCCTCATGTATTCTTGAATGAAAGCATAGCAAAGATCACATTTCTGGCACATTTGGGAGCAAAACAGTTAAATTGCTAACAAATAATGTTTTGTAGTTTGTATGAGAGCCAAGAAGATTAATGAAATGTTCATGAGAGAGTCTGGCAAGTGGCCACATTCCTATGGGAACATTGCTGTAGTGAGGTTTAACGGAGCATGAGGGACATTAAGAAACAAATGTGTGGGAGTTTTAGGGTGAACTGTAAATGATAAGAATCTAGTAAAAGTAGATATCATGTATTTTGCCTTTGAGGCTTTCCAAGGGATCTCTGTAACATTTCTCATCCTTATCTGAAGTCTGTGAGGAAGATGAGCAAAGTGCACCCTCCTTGGGTTTTTTAAGAGCAGCTGTCAAACACTTGAGCTCTGCTGACTTCTTTGAATGTTACAGCAGATGTAAACTCATTAAACAAATGGCTACAAGAAATAAGTCTTTTAGCCTGACTAGAGTTTTTGTATAGAAGCTCCTCAATTTACTGCTTAATCTGCCAGCCTTCCCAAAACTTCCGTATGCTTTTAATTGAAAAAGGTGGTGTTCATTTCATTCTTTCAGACAAGCCAAGGAGGAGCTGCATTACTGCAGTGTTATTTCTACTTCTGCTGTACCACCACCTCCCCTCTCACAGCAGTTGTCTCTGAGATACATCCTCATTTACCCTGTGTATCCACTAACACACTGTATTTCTATTAAGTTAATGTTACTTTTCATCAAAGATAAGAAAACAGGATATGTTCCCTCTGTTTCAGAAAAAAAAACCCCTCTTTTCATTAGATTGCTGACAGCAAACCCTTCTCTTTATCATACCAAAAGATAAGTAAAGCAGGAAGGTATTGATTTCTCTGGGAGCAGGGCAGGCACTGAAAGATGCGTGGACTCCAACAATATGCTTTGCAGAGGTTTTCCAAATTAGCTAAAATAATCCTCAGTGATCATCACGGATTGCTGTTAAAGTGAAGAAAACCTGTGCCCTTACTTACCTTTCCACTAGATGGCAATGGTACATGGTAGTTACGTGTACTCTAGGAGAGGAAACCTTTAAAAATGAACATTTTATTAGAGGTCTGAATATCTCTTTAAATGAGGACAGTCGGACCATTAACATATGCTGGAACTCAGCTGTCTCAGCACTCCCTGTCTCGAGTAGTAAAACTAATTTGCTTTTTTGCGTAACAAATGCAATATCCAGATTTAGAATAACGGATGTGGATAATAAGCCTATTCAAAAGCAAATCCAGAGCTGTGGTGACGAGGCTGTCTAACACACCAAAGTTTCTGTTCAGTTTCTACTTTCTTGCTGGATGAGGCACTTTTCTGGTATTAAAATCCACAGAAAAACCAATTTTTGAAGTCATTTCATTAACTTCAGAAGAGTTACATTGGGGATGTATTTGGTTCAGGATTTCTGTATTGCAAAATTAAGAGTGCACACTGCTGTGCAAGGAGGAGAAAAGACTATTTTTTTCTGTGGTGAGTCAGAACAGCGTCCAAAATGGGACTCCTTTGCAAAACCTGCCCCCAGAGCCATTTGGAGGCTTAACATCCTAAAGGGGATGATGCTGGAGGAGGAGGGGAAGAAGGGGAAGAGAAGCAACAAAAAATGCATTGAAAAAATGTGCCCCAAGATCTGAAGAAATGCCATAGACCTTGGGACAGATGGGGTATCTGAACTGGTGAGTTGGCATCTGGAGGCCATTTGAGGCCTGCCTGTAATTCAGAACACACCATGGCAGAGCTGCTTTTTCCTAGGGCGTGACAGTTTGTTGTGATGCTCATTAACCATTTTCCTATGAAATAGCCCAGAGTGGGCTACCTGACCACAGGACCTGCTTCCCAACGGCTGCATAGGGAATGTGTGCATATTAAATGCTTTGATTTAAGGAAAATCTTTTAAGGAAAATCTTTCATGCATATCAATGTAGAACATTTGTCCTATGCTAATCATGTGCTTCAGACTGGAGGTTTTAATAGGTACCACCTACAGAATTTTCCTATTTATTTCATGACACAAAAAGATCAAATTCAAAATACAAAAGTTTAACTACCTCCTAGCCAAAATGTTATCCCAGCAAGATTAATAACCAAACCTGCACTTCTATATAGAGATTTGTGTTTAATTACTGTTGTTGTAGCTTCATTTTGTACCAACAATTCATCATATTACTATTCTTATTTACATCTGTTTCTGGTTGCAGCAAGGAACCAGGCAGTTACATGATTATCAGTGAAACATTTTGAAAAGGTTTTGATTGGTTTAGTCCTTCTGGTTGTAACTTCTGAAATGAAGTGCAGTACTGAAGTTCAGGCATGGAACCATGTCTCTAGCAAGAAGATGATTTCCCTTCATTAATCCAACATCCAGTTTCCACCAAGAAGCAGGTGCTGGCTCTCACAGGGACACCATACACCCTGTGCTGTGCTGTTTCCTGTATTGGTCATGATGGATGTGCTTTTGCTTTGTGCAGGTGTGTTAGTCAGGGCTTTACACAGCAGGCTCTTCAGACTAGCTCTGATATTTTTGGGGAAGGTAAAATGCTACACTGGGCTCTTTCAGACTTGGAAGCTCTTTGCAGATTCTTTTTTGCCTGATGTGGTGGTTTTAGTCCTGAGAGAGAAATCTGACGTGGAACCCCTCTCTCGAAGTGTCAGGGAGGCTTGCAGAGTCCCAGAGGTGCCCTTGTGCTTTCCAGAAGCTTCTTGGTTACAGCTGCATGACATCAATGCCTATAGCTGATGAAAAGCCATGTCTCCAGTTAGTGGCCGTGGCAACACATCATATTCTGCTACATTTAGGAAAAAAATAGGATTTTTTTACAGCTCAGTTCTAGTTGAGGGGTCTTTACAAAAATCCCAAAACATTGTCAAGCACAATTAATATAATTAATGTCATCAAGCTCCGAGACCATTTTTTAGGACAGAACTTCTTGAAGAAAGATAAATGAGCAATTAAATCATATGATCAGGTCCCATTTTGTCCAGTGAAGAGAAATGGATTTCACCACCTGCTGTAGTAGACCCAACTGTTCTTGTCTAAGTGGAAACTCTGGCAGTGCCTGAAGAATGATGTTCCTGGATTCTTCTGGTGCTTGTTTATTTTTATTTTTTGCATCTATTGACCTCTGACAGCAAGTGAAAGATGCTATGGCTCTACACAAAACCCACCACATTTCAGTGTGTTTCTGATACCTGGACACTTGGAAAAAGAAATGAATCCTTCTTTGGTCAGAAATTAAGAGTGGAAATGTGCCACAAAGGATGGGAATATTGTTCTAGAATACTTTCCTCTCTCAGAAAAAAGATTAACACCTCTTGCAGGATCTGTGTTCTCTTCTTAATTCTGAACATTGCTCTGACACCTACAGTTAGCCCAGAAAGCCAGAGAACAAAGCTTAGAGCTGTGGCCTTCCAAGGAGGTCAGACCTTTTGTGGCCCCATGGCTCAACCAAACATCTGAGGTGTCTGTTTGTAGTGCAGCCATTCCAGCCAAGCTCAGCTGGTGGGCAGTGGAGCTGAGGAACAGGAAAAACCCCTTTCTCCTCGTGCTGGGAAGTTCATTTCAGCTTTGTCTCATGCTTTTTCCAAAAGCCTGTTTTTCTGCCTCACACCTGGACAGTTTTATCTACTGGATTAGAAAAACACTCCAGCAAATCATCTGTAGGAAATGCAATGACCAGGCCTTATTCTTGGATCCGTGTAGAGAACTCTCAGTAGAGTTGGGTTCATGAAAGAAATAATCACAAATGTAAATCAACATCATAGATTTGTAAGCTCTGAGTCATTATTTAGCATAAATGTCAACAACAGTCCTGCTTTTGATTTACTGAGAACTGTAGACTCAGAACCCTGGGTCTGATTTTGTCTTGTCTCAGCCTTACTGGAAATTATTTCAAGTGACAATACCTTAGTGTATTGATGGTGTAACACACAGTGAAAACACAGCACCACACATAGTGAGGGCCCTTGTTTTCTTCTTAAACTTCATAGCTGAACAAACTCAGGCACATTCTATTTATTTATTTACTATGTGTGTCTGTACAAATCCACTGAGTTTAAGGAAAGAAACTTAGTTGGAGGAATATGAGCTGATTCATTCTCAGCAAATGGGCTATGTCTGGCCACAGCATGGAGAAGGAAGGATATGAAATGGATTCCACTGTTGTATCTGGTCTTTTCCTCTCACCTTCCTGTCACTTTACTTCCAGAAGTCAGGTCACAGGTATATTCCCTACCTCAGTCTGCGTAGGCAGAGCACTCACGCAGTTCTGCCTGAAGACTGCAGGTTGGAGGCATGACTCCAGAACAGGGTTATGCTTGGTTAGTCCCCCTCTAGAAACCCTTAGATACTGTAGTGATGAGGACAGTAGGAGTGTGCCTGTGAAGGGAATAACAGGTTTGCTGCTGGCAGGGATGGGATGGAGTTGCTACATGAAGACTGCAGCCACAGGGCCAAGTGCACAGGCTCCAGGGCTGCTGTCACAGAACTGCCTGTCACTGCTCTTGGGCAGGAGCCCACTGCTTGTTGATGCCCACTGTTGAAAAAGAGGTAGGTGATACTTCTACAGCTGAGGTTTCCCAAAGTAATTTTTACTAATTAGTCAAGAAAATGAATAAGAAATATGTTCTTTGCCTCAGAAGGCTCTAATCCCACTTGACTGAGCAGTATTAAGCAATCCTATCAAAGAGAATGTATTTTTTAAGCAGTCCTTGGGGCAAAATTAGACCTTCAAGAATAAGAAATAATGAGAGTTGTAAGGGAGAGAGGCTTTTTTATTTTTGGAACCAATATTAAAGAAGAGCCTTTGCTTCTGAGTCAAGTTCCCATGCTTTTTCATTATGTTCTTTGGCTGAAGTGGTCTTTAGATAACAAATGTGTCAAGCTGTTCTGTCTCACTAAGTTAGAATTAGGTTATGTCTGTGCAGAAGAAAGTTTTGGAATAGCTGCAAAAACAATTACAACGCTGCTTGATTCACTGATGATGTTAATTGTAAATCCATATTAATCTAGGGCTGGGCAGGATTGCCAGAAGGATTCATTTTCTATGGAGCATGACAGATGCTTGTCTCTCTTTCCTTTTTTTCTGGTGCCTTAGACCTTAGATATCTCCAGTATTTTCTGAAAGCATAAACAGTAGCCTTAAGCAAAGTTGCAATTGATAGGAAGGTTGCAATAGCCTATATAAATCTCCTTACATGACTTCAGCTCTCATAAAAGCAGCTCATAATATTTTAATCATAATCTGGAAGTACTTGAATACTAACACATAGGAAATACTGTACCAACAGCTAGTTTCTTACTTAGGAAACTTTAAGATGAAAATTTCTTTTTTCTTACATGATTTTTAATAAGGAACAGATAAAAATGGAAGATAATTTCTTTTTTTGCTCCATTTTAAATTCAAGTTAGAAAGTTGTTCTTTCCAGTCAGATGCCACGTCTCTTTCTGTTTGCAGGAGTTTTCATACTCTGTGTGTGCTGCTGAGCTATGACAGGCTATTTGTGTGGGAATTATTTCTGTTTGGAGCTGTGCATTTGCAAAAGCTTGCCCATGCATGTGCTCTACTGTGCAACTGTTTCAAGCTGCTTGGATCTTCACAAGTTATTCTAGGGATAAGGAGAGCATGAAAAAATACAATATACTGGTTGATTTTGCCTCTTGTAGGTAGATGGCCTGGCAGTTTGTCACATGGTAATACCAATTTATAAGCAATTTGGGAGATGCAGAGACATGGTGTGGGTGCCAGGGGCTGTAACTGTGGTGTGAGTTCCAGGTTCCTGGTGTCACCTCGGTGTGGCCACAGCACCAGGGGCTGAGCCAGAGCTGAGTTAAAGAGCTGCTGACTGAATGGAGAGAGTGGGAGTCGTGGACCACAGTCCCACAGATTCCTGCTTCTAGGAAGAATACTGAAAAAGAAACTGCTGCTGAGAGATTCCAGCAGAGTATAGAACTAAAGTCTAAAGTCTTGTGGCTCTGGCAAAGCCCACATGAAAAATTCAATTAATATTAGTACATTGCTAAAAAATGAGCAGTTCTGTGACTGTGAGACCAGTGAAGGTACTGATCAAATATGAATAGGGCAGTTCATATTCACAAGCATCTTATTAGGCTCTCTGCAGACTCAGGAAGATCTTGCTGCTTCAAAATATGTTTGAATCACATTTTCTCCCCAGGCATAAGCCCTAAAACGTTGGAGGAGGGGAGGGAAGTGCTTAATGAATAGCAAAGATGGGTGCAAATTCATGTCACAGAAGTTGAATAGAGATCACAGATCTTCCAGACCCTTCTGTAGCTGGCACAAACAAAGGAACCACTAAATTGTTCCTGTGACAGAGACTGCAGAGCCCGTGAAAGGGTCCTATTAAGTGTGCTTTTACCCAGAACATTTAGGACCGTAATTGCTGATGCAAGTTGCTTGGCACGGCAACTGACAGTTCATTCATAACTCGGTGGTTTCTCTGTTAATAACTTACCCCCTAATTAGTTCCTGTGAAGGTACTGTATGAAATCATAAAGTCATATTCTTGCAACTTCTCCAGTATCACATCTGCCCCATGCTAGCCACAAAGGACTGGAATTCACCAGTCTGCTGAGCTGCACTTGGAAGCTGTCTGCAGATGGGAGAAGAAGAAGTCAACTGCTTTCTGTTCTTCTCAGCCCTAAAATTAAGGGTTGGGCCAGGAACAGCATCAACCAGGGCACTTAGCCCCCTCCAGCACCCAGCTGTTGGTGGGGAAATGGAATGCATCCCTGCAATGAAAAACGGTGTAAAGACCATTAATTATGGTGACACTGTATCCTCTGTGGTTCCCCATACTCAGGTAAGATCCTCATCTGTAGAGGTCCAAGGATCTGACCATGATTTCTTTTGGTGGCTTATGATTCCCTCTAGTCTTAAAGAAGTCAAATATATTTTCTACAGCTAATCTAAGGATAAACTGGCCTTCATTTTCTACTGAGCTTTCTCAACCCTCTTTTTAATATTCAAAGATAATAACGGACTGTCGCTACCACTCCCTTGCTTTTGTTTTGGGTTGTTTAAATGAATTTCCAAGTCTCTGACCTTCTGCATGAGCATTACCATCTGCTTCAGAGTGACATTTTCTTCATCTTGGCAACCAAAGATCTGGAGTTACAGCTCTTTACACTTCCTGTTACTGTGCAGCAAAAAGAGTCTTTGGGAGCAGAAAATAACTCCAAACCACACTTCTACTTTATTGTGTCTTGTTTCGTGCTTACCCACGCAAGATTATGCAGTGCTCCCATCCAGTGCTAACTCACCTTTCAGAATAAATTTAGAGCTGACTCTTGTCTGCACTGAGTTCACTTAAGCAGGATATTGTCCGACAGGAGCTGCATAATTTGAGATTCATTTAATGGTGGTCTTAACTCAGACATTTTGCATGGATTTTTTTCTTTCTCTAGAGTTACGGGTCTGAACTCCAAATCCAAGTGGGTCTGAAGTTATGTAAAAGGTCATCTCTGGCCCACCGAGTCCATAGAGGAATTTTATGAAGCTTGGGTAAGTAAATGGTTAGTAAAGATCTCTCATTTCTGTAAAATGTATTCAAGTGTCAACACAAAACTGGAAATTTTTTGGCCAGGTATTCTTTTAAGTCTCAATCACAAAGTTCCAGGAAATGCAGTTCTTTAATGCTTTTTAGCTAAAGGTCCCATTTTAGCCAAGTACTTTGTACCTGAATATTTCTGTAATGAGTAATTTGAACAGATGCACTACTACTACAGCTAGGTCTCCATTAGTTAACCCAAGTTTCTTGCTGTTACGTTATTTATTAAGACAGTTATTTCTTGAATTGAAATTTGAGCTACCTATTAACACATGTTATGAGCTGAACAGATGGCTATATATTTCTAACTCTAAAATATATGTTATGCAGCCAATACAGCTGTCCTGCCATCCAGAGGAGTCATAAAAATTAAAACAAACTTTTACCTAACTTCTTTTTTCTTAAATATTTATTCAAAATTTTCTGAAAGGCAAATTTTATTGCCCTAGAAAAATGCTAACTTTTATAATATTTCACATACTACAACAAAACATCCCAAGATAAGACATAAATTCAGATCAAATCTAATGACTGACCCACAGAGCAGCAGTTTAAAAATCAGGCTCTTGGCTTGCAAAGTGGCTTACACCAAATGAGCCAACATGGCCATTACATGGGCAGAGGGTTCAGAGCATGAAGTCTTGGCAAAAATGTCTTTTGCCTCATCAAGTGCAATTTTGGAATTGGAGGTGAACAGCACAGCCCAGAGCCACTTCTACAGCTACTGAAGTAGCCTGAGTTGAGAGTGGGAGAAGGGTTGGCTGAGGATTTATCTGAGAAGGTGTGAGCTGAAGCAGTGTCAGGATGCAAGGGATCTGTCCAGAGTGGCCTGAGCCTCTCAAGGAGTGGAAGGAGCATGAGTAATTTTGGTCTTTGTGACGCTACACTTAGGGTCATGCCAACTTGGCATTCAGTATCAAAATAACATTCTGTAACATTAAATGTTTTTATTATTTTTACAACCTCAAGTTTTATGGGATTTCTGTCAACCAGCTGCAGTCATAACAACAATAAAAATACACCCTTGTTTAGTGGATAGGGTGCTGGTCAGGGTCTGGTGTTGGCTGCCATTGGAGCTGATGCTCTCCAGGTATCCAGGGAACTGGAGTGGGAGGTCAGCAGTAGGCTTGGCCAGCCTTGCTCCCAGAAGGAGCTCAGCCCATGCTGGCATGGCAGTAGCATAGAACAGCTTCTACAGCTGAGGGGAATTGAAACACAGAGGGGTTGAAAGATTCCTTTGAAGTCAGCCCTCCAGCTGGTCCCAAAGCCAGGAATAAAGCCCAGGTTTCTGCAGGTTCCACCAGTGTATTTCATCATTATCTGAGGTTTTTCTAGTATCTGCTGCTAAGAAATGCACTGAGACCTATTTGTGTGTGATCTCAATAAACCAGCCTGTGAGTCCTCAGGGAGGAAATGCACAGTGAAGTTATGGACTGCAGAACCTCATTACTTCAGTCACCCAGAGTGCAGCCCTGACCAAAGGCTGCTCCACTGACTCAGGGAAGGGAAATGCCAGTTCTAGTCTGATTCCCTTGGGACTGATGTCTCTAGCACAAATGTGACACTACAAAAGGCTGACACTAATGCCTGGACAAACTGAAGTTTCTCTTTCATCATGGAAATCTGGGAGCTGGGCCACACTGGCACTGAAGAGGTCCCTGATATTGCAACCCAAGCCACCATGTGGGCTAGTTACCCTGCAAAGCAGCTCTGTGGGATGACAGTGAAGCATTTCCCAAACCAGACTCCTCTGCCTGGCTCCATGTGCTGCACTATAGGTAGCAGGGAGGGTATTCTCATGCTTCTTCGGTGGGGCAGCATGAGGACATCTGAACAGCTTTGGTTTAAAACTGGCCAGTTCCATGGGGAAGGGACAGGAAAGATATGGGTTAACACTTACCATGAACACTGATTTTGGTTCTAGGTGTTAAAGCTGTTAAACCTGGATTTTCACTAGGAAGCATTGTGAAGGTCCCTTCCCAACAATTGTTGCTGTGGAACAAATAGGGGCTGCTGTGCTCAGAATCAAAGGTAACAGCCTCAATTTAAAACTCACATCTTTTGAGGAAAAAAACCAGCACGCCATGTAGACAGAGCAAGACTTCAAACAGTTTTGGGGAATTTATAGATGAAAGGAGGAAGCTTTAATTACAATTTTTAAAAGCACAATAATGGGATGCCCTTAGAACCACAGTTCACACCTCAGCTGGGCTGGACAGTTTGGGGGAGCAAGAAGTGAAAATGTGTTTATACTGTAGCAAACACAGAAGAAGCAATTTTAATTAAATGATGTGTGATACCTTTTCTGTGTACTTTCCTTTGGTATGCTGTTAGGAAACGGGCCAATTGCAGGAATGTAGTTTTTAATTTTCACTACTACGGTGGGTAAAGTGATAGATAGCCTTTGCAAAATTATGGAGCAACATTCTGGGGATAAAACCAGACCACGCTGACACAAAGAAATTGTCCCCTAAGAAACCAGAAACCTTTAGAACTGCAGAACTGTGAGCGATTTCAGAAAATTGCTCTTTCTAGTCCTGCACTGATGTGGGATCAAATTTTCCCAGACCACGCTGGCACATGCACATCCTAACTTCCCAAAAATTTCCTGGGAGGGACGCTCCTCTGGCCCACCAGCTGGTCTGTTCTGTCTCACCAGAACAAATGTTCACTGCTGTGACAATGTTACACACTTCAGAGTTGGACTCAATGATCCTTGTGGGTCCCATCCAACTCAGAATATTCTGTGATATCTGTGAAATTGGCTAAAGTGCGTTTTTAAGTTAAACTCTAGCACCTTTTTACATTGCTGGAGCAATATGAAAGGCCCACTAATGTAAGTGAAAGCAGGGCTCAGTTCCTGATGACATTTCTAAGGCTATAGAGTAGAAAAACTCCCTAGTACAACGATGTTATTGGCTGCATAAAGAAAAGTAGATCATATACTTCATCTTTTCTCTCAGAGTGTTGTACAATGTCAACATCTGTATTGTCTGGAAGTAATGGAAAGAACTGCATTGATAACAAGAGAGGGTGCAAGATTCTGGAACCATCTTAACACGTATTTTAACACACATACAATAGATTTTTGATGTAATTTAATTTTTTTTTTTCCCATGCTTTGTGCATTCCATCTTCCCGAGTTTAACACCGAAGAAGAGCTTTCAGACACACCTATTGTGTGGCACATCCACATGAAGCTGTACAAGTAAGTCTGCAACTCTCATCTTCTGCATTTCTACCTGCCCTCTCAAAAAGAGCAAAACTCTGCAGGAGACAACAGACTGCAGTCCCTCTCTCATTTTGCTGAAAGCAGTGCAGCTCTTTCCCCTTTCCTTCCCTACCTGCATGACCTGTTGATCTCCAGGCAGCTCCAGCCCTGCAGCTGCGGCTGCGGCGTTTTTGCGAGCAGCCCCGCAGCTCCCCTGCTCCGTGAGCCCTGTGCTGGAGGCAGCTGCTCTGTGGTCTGGGATGTATTAAGCAGCTGCATTGGCACCCGGAGGCTGCAGGTGAGTGAGGGTGTGCCCTGAGCACAGCCCTGGGCTGGAGGCAAGGCAGCTCTTCAGCTGCAGCAGCGTGGGTGCCTCGCAGGCAGCGCCTCAATTAGAGCCAGCAAAAGCTGAGGGGCCTGAAAATCTGTTCTGTTGCGTGATGTGCCATAATTGACAGCAAGGTATCTGGTCTTCTTCTAGAATGCCTATTTTTAAGGATGTTTTCTCGCTCTGTGAATTGAATAAACCAGTTTTGCAATCTGCTGCAGGCCCCACCCTGCCTAACCCTGGCTAGTTAACCTGTAACTGATTGCAAAACTGGTTTGAGTCACACGCTGAAGAAAGAGACATAAATTAATTTTTTAATAGCTTGACTCTCCTCCTCACCAATAACATAAGCAATCAGCTGTTAGTGGTTGGTGCCATGGAAGAGCACAGCACGTGTCATCTGTTTGCCACACTTTAATGGTTCTTTTCATGGTTTCGGAGATTAAAAATCAGGCAGAAATAAAGTCCCTCCCTAGTGCTGCAGCCTGGATGCCAAATCCATACCCTATTTGTAGGATTCACATACGTGCCATGAAAAGCTCTGACATAACTGAGCAGCCATAGTTCAGCTGATGTGTATTGCCTTGCTAAGCCACTGCAACTGGCTCGTGTTTCCCAGCCAATGCTCATGAGATGTTGGTAAACAGCCACAAACCCAGGTCTCAAACAAACAGTTTTTACTTATTATTTTCCACTGACCTGAAATAATGAGACATCCACAGGTTAGACAACAGTCACCTAGAGAAGAGAAAACAGAACAAAGAGGTATGATCAATGTATCATATATAGGATATTAATACTGATGTGTTGCTAAAACAACTCAATCCTACACAAGTTTCTTTTCTCTGTTGTTTTGCCATAATGCAAGGTCAGAAGGAGCCCAGCCTCGAGACTGAAAATGTAAAGTCACTGAATGCTCCTTCTGAGCAGTTGTCCCATCCAACTGTCTTTAGATTTCCCATTGCCTCTGGCCCATTTTCAACCTTTAATTCTCTTATTGCAAAAGGGAGCAGGGTGAGCAGGACTTATAATGCTGAGATACATGAATGCCAGCCCAGATGAAGCCAACAAGTAAATTTTTCCCAGGCTATATTGAGGCCACACAACTGTTGGAGCCCCCTTACCTCTTTGAGAGGTACACTGCTGGCCATGTCCCTGGTCTCATGGGAAGGGGAGATTATATGCCATTTCAGTTCCCAGTTTGGAGGGAATATCCACTAATGGCTTGCCCAGAAATGCTGGAAGACGCTCACTGTTTTCTGCTGCAAGGAGCACAGTAAAATGCAATTAAAAGCTCTGAAGCCCTACTGTGCTGCAACACGGCAGCCGCCTGCTAGACAGTGCTCTCCCCGTGGGGCTTGGAGGAGTGGATTTGGAGAAGGACATTCAACTTCAGTTTCCTTCAGTTCTGACTGGATCAAAGCTGAACTACTTTAGGGAGTGAATGGCAATGTCCCTTTCTCCCTCTCTCTGTACAGCACAGAGACCATCTGTGAGTTTGAAAACCAGAGCAGACACACCTACCCTCAGAAGAGGCCACTGGGGCCCAAATCACAAGAGGAGAACACTTCCTGTTACGCCAACCAAGTGTCTTTATGCTGACACAAGGCAGGTCTCTAACTGCTTTCCTCAGGATTTCCCTTTTGCCCGGTGCCTTGGCTGTGCTGTCTCATTCCCAGGCCTTTGCCATGCACTGCCCACTGCACTGAACACGAAACAAACGCCTCAGTCAGGACTTGCAACGCTGAGTGCTGGGCAGGTTTATCCTTGGGAGCAGCAGGGCTGGGGTCACCTCTGCCAGTACAGAGAAAACACTTTTAAAAGGAACGAAGGAAAAGATACTATCATGGAAAAAAAGTGCTTTTGCTGAGGTTTTATTCAGGTAATTTTTTGGTGTGAATGACTCAAATGAGCAGAGGGCTCACAGAACGTTTTTGTGCTGAGGTGTTCTGGCAGAGTTCAGCCAGGTACCACTACTCTTTGCTAGTATGGACAAGATTAGAGGAGGAAACACTGCCCAAGGAAGGGGTTAGAGGCTTCTAATTTTGTCTAACTACTACCCAGGGTTTCTTCTTTACTTGCCTTTGGCTGTTAGAAGTGACTCAAAAGCCTTCACCTGCCTACAACTATGTATGTAAGGCTGTTATTATTAATAAATCAAACTGCTTCCCTTTGTATGAGCTTGGAAGGAGTTTAACATTGCTAAATACTCTGCTGCAGCTGAGAACACAGCTCTTCTGAGTTTCAGTTCTTTCCAACATTTGCTGGTGTCAGTTTGGAAATACCTCTCTTTTACAAGCCATTTAATTGCTTACTTTAAAAATTCACCGAAGCTTAGCTGGGGCCTGATTTTCAGTGAACCTCAGTTCTGTATCCACAAGGAATTTAGATGACTCTGTGACCTCTTATTAAGTGAATAAATTAGAAAGATGAGTTTTTAAAACTATTGACTGTACCTGGAAGACATTTGGGATAAAATATCTTAAGGCGCAAAAGGTTGTACTCATTTAGAGTATTTTGGAAGTTGACTTGTGAACAAATTGGGAGCTTGGCTCTTCAACTACACCAGAGTTCAAAAAATTGCAAGAACTGACAGAGCTGAGGAGAGGATTTTTATATGTAAATAAGAAAGAAAAAAGTACTACTGGAGGGCAGTGTGGTATATGTGTTTGCACCAGGAAAGTCTCGTGCTACAGGTGTATTTGGATGGTACTGAATTTTGCTGTTACCTCAGCTACCGTGAGGATTGTTCTGACTTCCCATTATGGTTTCCAGTTGGTAAAAAAGAAATATTAATGCTCAGGGCGCAGGGGTGGTGTGAGGATCAACTGCTTAGTGTTTATGAAGGGCTTTGAAAATTATAAATGTTGTGTAATTGGAAAATGCTGACAATTATCATCCATCTGGGACTGATTGTGAAAAATAACAAATGAACTAATTTCTGCAGGATCTAGAGGATAAAAGAAGCATGAAGCATAGAAGGTTGTGCAGGTGGTAGAGTAACTGCACTTGTGAGGTCACTTAAGATGAAATCACAAGTGAAATGAGGTCAGGATTCTCTATGTTTATGATAAACATTTGTCCATTACATCACCCTATTGTTTGACCCTCTCCTACCCAGCTATGTAATGACCATTTACAGGGCCTGTGATTCCCAGGTGTGAGTGTGTCCCACCCAGCTGTGACACCCACTGTGGGCAGAGCACTCTGCCCTGGGCTGGGAACGCTTGCTGACCAGGGGGACTTGTGCTCATCCCTGTCCTCCTTCTCACAAAACCTGCCCATTGAGGCTGCACAGCTATTCCCCTCTTTTGGGAGGCATTGTTCTTCCTGCAGGACACCAGTTTGGGATAGCCCTCCATTTCCATGGACCATGCCAAGCACTGGCAGTTCGTCCCGACGGGTTCTCTGTGGGATGTACCCCATCATGAGCACATGAGCAGAAAAGCCAGAACAAAGAGAGCATTTGCAGTCGGGATTAAGCTTCATAGCAGCCACTCTACCCACTAGAGCTTGCAAAGCTGCAAAACCCTGAATCTTAAATGCATTAAACAGTTGTTTTAATTTCAAATAGGTAACACTTTCAGTCCAGTTACTGTTTGTCAATTCTGGAACACCACAGAAAAAGCAGTGAGAGAAGAGACAGTCTGATACTAAAATGAAAAGTGAGGATCCTATTCTGGTGGGCTAGAGCACCAGCTACCCTCAGTGGCTCCTACATCTTCAGCTGACTTTTTTTTTCACTCCCATTTCTAAACTCTCTTCCTAAATACCGGCTAGATGAAAAGCATTTGTGGATCCCCCCTGGGACGGATGAGGAAAGGTCGGGATTTACATGGTGATATTTACTACTACAAATTCTGTAATAGCCATTCCAGAAACTTGATTCAGTGGTTCTCATCCCTGTGAACCGAGTCCATCTAACTACATACCCATACACCATCATGATTTCCCAGCAGCTTTAGGTAATTTGTTCTTCTTTCATTACCAATCAACTGCAAATGACTCTTTGTAATTTTCCTACCAGAAAGCCATGTAAACCTGGCCTTCAAGGATTATTCGCAGTAAGGAATGCACTACTTCTCTTTAGATTTCCTTTTATACTCACTGGAACATCTAAATAGTCAAGTCTAGCAGGAAATAGCAATATAATCTTCTAAAAGTCCCTTTCCTTTGCCTCTCTTCTCCTTCTTTCCCCCTTCAAAAGTAGAAAGACTGAATCCTGTGAGTTTTGTATCACCTTAGAGGTGGTGCTGTGCTCTCTCAGCTCCCCAGTTCGGTTCTGTTCTGAACAAACCCTGAGCTTTGCAGGTGGCTGCAACAAGTTTGTGTATTACTATAGCAGAAGAAAATGCAGAGAAAATAATGAAGCAAGAGAAACTTGGGTACTTTTCCAAGTTTCATTATACAGATGACATAGAAGAGTGTGTGACAAGAGGACACATCTCTTCTGAGTTCTTCCTTTCTTAGCAACATCACCTTTACCACCTCTGCAGAGCTCAGACCTTCTCACTTCTGTTTTCTCCCAATTTTATTTACCATGTGAGATTCTACCTGCATTATGCATGGAGAAATGGAAAAGAGTGTAAAACAAGGACAACTGTATTCTAGTTGGGTCTTCAGTATGCAGTTTTTCTTACCTGCCTTGATCCTATATTGGGTATCCCTTTCACTCATGTGCAGTTTGGTTTTGTATTTATCAGAACTTCCAATTATACTTTGGGGTTTGTATGGATAAGGACTGTTAAACAATTCTGCCATGTCTGGGACAGTTTATTTTCCCTTTAGACACTGTCACTTGTGGCTTACTGGTTTTGGTAGCCTGTCATAATATATGGTAAATTCTCCCTTAACAGGTGACTTTCCAGGGATTAGGTGAAGCAGCACTCAGGGAAGTCTGTCTGCTGCTCTTGGTGTGACAGGAGAAGTCTTCTTCACACTCCTGACCCGGGGCTGAGAAGCCTCAGCAGGAGCCTCAGGTCAGCTTTTTGCCAGCATCTCCATCCTGCTTATGCCCAAAGCTGTTTATAAACAGGTAGGTCCAAATGCTGCACTTACTGACACCATCTGCAATTTCAGCAAGGTTGATTGTGAAAGTGGAATTTTTGCAGAAAGTATCTCTGATGAAGCTGCCTGGAACTTTCTCTAATGAATCATCTGTCATTTCTTGTGTTGAGATGGCAGAATAAACCCTGGGGTTTGCTGCTGCTCTTGGATATTTGGTTGGTTATCAACTTTATCATCCCCTTCCCACAACAGACTTTTTTCCATACAAATGGTAAGAGATGCCCAGATCAGGCAGAGAGATGGGTCTGTGGGGTTGGTGTTTTTGTGTCCTTCTTGGCAACTGGAAAAGACCTCCTTAGAAATAATTCATTTGGAGAGAGGAAGGTCTGGCCCTGGCCTCTACCTGCAGAAGTCACCTGTGCAGTCATTTTGGTGAGGAAAGTGGATGCTTGTGAATGAGTTTGTGCAACACATCTCAGAGCAGATGGTGCTTGTAAGTGCTTTGAAATATTCCTTGGATGTAGATTTTGAGTAGGATCCAAAGGAAGCCTCTAACAGTACTTAGGTGGTTAAGATAAACATAAAGGTATCTTTCATTATTATTGTTACTATTATGTTTATTGCTGTTATTATTGTTATTATTCATGTGTCTAAATAAGCATTAAGGTTTCCCAGAATAGGTACCCACCTAAAACCCATCGAAATCGAAACGAATTAGGTACTGAAGAGGATTAAAAGTACCTGCACCTAACATTGAGCATCTGAACACCATTAGAAATCTGGGCCAAAGTGAAGGGAGAGAACAAAACATGCCATTTGCATATTAAGCAGGCTGAGAAATGCTCGTAAACCTGAAATTTTTATGAATCAAAGAGATTCCTTGGGCATTTGAATGGGAATTTTTTTTCTCCTTTTTTTCTCCCAGCACAAAAGGATGGTAACACCACGACCTTTGTAGTGCAAAATACATTTTTAAAAGCCCAACCACACAAGTGGTTTCAACAGCAATTTGTTTCAATCAGTGGCACTAGGAATTATTGCTATCAGGAGAAGGAATAGGCTGCTGTGCCTATATTGTTTGCTCTAAAGCAGGACAAGAGCCACACCATTTTGGTGTTAGTGATTTCATCAGTGGGAGAAATACACAGCCCTGGACTCTGGTCGTGTCATTTTAAAAAGCTCTCAGTTCACCTTTAGAAATAAGCACCCAGGATTGTCTGAAATGATATATTTCCACTCTCTGTACTACTTTAACTCAGTCGGGCTCTGAGGCCGTGGTTCATGTCCTGGCTTCCTCTCGACTCAATTATTGTAATTCATTATTAAATTGTTATTTGTTTTCATTCTTTACACTGTCTGCTGCTTTGCAAAGCTCAGCAGCTGGATTTGTAATATGGAGAGCTCTGTTCCATTACATTACAGCATGCCCATAGCATTTTTTGTTGGCACGTTCAGCAGAACATTGATTTGGATATTTAATTCTTTGCACACTATAGATTAACCCTAATCTATGCACTGCTTTAAGCATTTCCTGGGATTAGCAGTTTTCCTAATCTGAACTGCAATCCAAATACAAAGTTTTAAAATTCTTCCAGTGTTTGTAAGCAAAGCACTGATTCCAAGCGTTGTTGAGCTTTGAGGTTCGTTCCAATTCCAAACCGGTCTCCGGATCTAGAATTTGCCAAGTCCATCTTGTTTTCATCTGCTAGTGCTCTCTAGGCAGATGAGACTTTACTTATTCCTACAGTAAGCAAGGAATTCTGTTAACCCTGTCCCTTTGGGTACTGTTTGATCTCTGTGAGATTTAAAGGCATCATCTGTTTTTGGGTGGCTGGGATGAAAAGTGTAAGTCATGTTCCTTGTACCTGGGGCCCCCTACTATCAGCAGTCTCATTAATAAAGACAAAAGTGGTTCCTGTACATAAATCACAGTCCAGCCTCCATCTTATCTTTAAGTATGTTCACACTTGCCTCTGCCCCAGACTCAATAGGACTTGCACTGAAAATAGTATTTCACTGACAAATGAAAGACTTAATAGTACTACAGACCTTTATTCTTGTATCTTCTTTTGCTTGCTCTTTCTATCCTTCCTTACCTTATTCCTTTCATGGTTAAGCTGATTACCTTTTCTCAGTGCTATCTGCTGTTTCTACTACTTCCTATTTTTCTTCTCCTAAACTACAATCTCCCTTGCTCTCCCAGCTGCTTTCCTTTCAGCTGTTCTTTATGCCCCATCAATTCCTTTTCTTTTCCAGGTTTTCCTTTCTCCTTTTTTATCACCTTTTATAAACTTTCTTTTAATTTTTCCTGTCTTCTCTCTGCAGTCTCAAAATTTTCTCTTACTTACCCTCCTTATTTCTCTGTCTCATTTCTCTTTCCCCAGTCTCTCTCCCTGAAGTCTTTTTATTGGTGTCTGTCTCTTGAATCTCATTCTTTCCCTTTCTTAAGACATTTTCCCATATTCCCCATTTGTATGTCTCCTTTCTAGCTGAGATAAGCATTTGTCCCCAGGAAACGCCCCTGTCTGGGCTTGTCCCGATGTCCCTTTGTTTTCTTCAGCTTTTGTAATTCTCAGCGCACCTGTGTGCCTGAAGAAGCCATTCATCAATAAACAGAGGGCAGGCAATTCATCAGAGCAAGTTCTGCCTATGAATGTGCCAGCAATGCACCGTCCTTCTTTACCCATCGGGCCTCCAGAGCCTGCCCTTGCCTGGAGACAGTGGCTGGATTAACAGGCTGAGTGATACTGGTGATGGTTTTCCTCATCTTTACCATCTGTCAAAATGCACAGACCTCTCTCTCCCCAGTACACTATTTTTTTCCTGTCAGAAATTCATGGGGATTCCAGGTATGTATTTTTTGAAGTGACTGCCAATATGATATGGCATGACATGACAACTTACAGGATATGTGAGCCAAGAGGCAAGAAAGATCATTACTTGACAGTTTCCCTAGCTCAGTGTTCAGAGGACATTGGTTTTGTCTGGAGCTTGCTGGCCCACAGGGCTATGCTCAGCAAAGGCCGTGGTTTAGTCACCACACTTAGTTTGCTGTTCTTCTTGGCCTCAGTTTTGGTTGTTTAATTGATATGTACAGTTGCCTGTGAGCAAGATATCATCAGGACTCAGCCTTGAGTTGAGAACTGTGGATGAACTTTTACATTGTGCCAGTGGAAGACTTCCAGTCTTCCCCAAGCATTTGTTTTTGCCTTTCTTCCACAGAAGCATTTTTTTTTCTGTGAAGGACACTAACATACAGAGTTTCACAACCTGAGAAATAGTCAGAATTGTGTGAGATTTCCCTGCTCTTTGAAGTTAACAGCAAAATATGCAGGCATCAGGTAAATTTAATTCTTATTCTAAATTTTTTCTGAATTCTGGATTGCAAAAGAGCTAGTGAACTGTCTGTCTGTAGATACAGCAAACAGCTACAGCCTGGTTTGAGTCTGATTTGTGTTCATCCACAACTATGGCTGGAGAAACAATCCTCTTTTTTTTCTTTTCCAGAAGGAGAGCATGATCCTGCAAAACTTTCATCACTTTTATTTGTGAGAACTGCTATAGGTAAGAAGTTTCCAAACTCTACTTATCCATCGTCCAAAGATTTGCTGCTCTCCCTCAACATGTACAGAGCTGTGATACCTTTTGGGCCCTGCACAGACATAGAATTTGAAAGTCAGTATTCTTGGTACTTCCTCTGCAAGTCTCCTGTACAAAAAATCAGTCATTTAAAGATGTTTCATATTTCTGTGCATGCAGCAAATATAGTGGAGGGAGATTAAGCCTAGTGACCAAAAAACTCTGTGTTACAGGTGTTAGGGGGCAATGTTTTGTCCCATTTTTCTGTTCCAGCTTTGGAAAAGAGTTGGTAAACTTTAAGTGCACTCAAGAGACTATGGCTTTTGTGCGGACATCTGCAAAGTGATTGAATTTTACAAATTGTGCAGGGTTGGAAAGAAGGGGTGGAAGAGAAAAGAAATCCTGCATGCGTGAAGGGTTTTTTGCAGTTTACTTTGGGGAAGAAATTTTTCAGCCAGGGTGGAATGGTGTGAAGAAAAAAATTCCTAAATTATGTTTGTTACAGTCCTTTGACCAAGACCTGCTCAGACTTTGGCTTCATGTGATGCTGTTACTTGTCACACATACCTTTTCTGCAGGGCTGTTTTAGCAGATTTCAGCATCATGTGTGTGACCATTGGGAACCCTGCATCTTGTGCTTGCACTGCCTGTCATACACAGTCTGTGCCTGGTCCACAAAGGTAGAAAACAGCTGCAGCCTCTGTGTAAACTGCAACGTGAGCCTTAAGTGGCTCATTTTCAAGAGCCACTCGGGTCAGTCACAGGCTACAATGATGTCTGTTAACAGCATGGCTGTCTTACAAGCTTGGTGCTGGGAAAGCACCAGGACAAGCATGTTTCTGGTATTCACAGAATGACATGCTGGCCATCTCTTCTCAATGTCGTGCAAAGCAATATACAGGGAATTTATTGAGGATTCCACCAGCATGTCGTGAACTTACACGCAGCATGAGCATGTTAATGCTGCCTGATGACACCAAAACGTGGTTCTTCTGAGGCTGCAACATGATTTTCCTGATAGCTGCAAAAGTGACAGCCCTGCTGGGCAAACTTTCAAAGGTGGATAGATATGTGTGTTTGCACATCAAAATAGGCAATTTATTTCACAAACACCAAGGTGTCCAGTTATCCATTTTGCTTATGCAAATATGAATTTTCACGAGCACAACAGCTGTGCCTTCCCTGCAATTATTTCCATAAGGTAGCGGATTGTTAACTGAAGGAGACGTGCCTGATGCTGCTGCTTGGGGAGCATTCCTGGGGGATGGGTTGCACAAGTACAAGAAGGGTAAAGATAGTCCAGTGGCACTTAGGCTCACAGTTGGAGTGGTGCAAAACTGGCGTTGTGAAATCTGAAGCTAGGGACAGTTTTGTGAGAAAGGTCGTGAACTGGATTCCGGGTGAAGACTGTGGACCCCTGGGCCGCGCTCTGTCCCTGCTGATTTGGGGTGCGATGTATACAAAGCCTTCCTGCTCATCCCGTGCTCCGGGGCTCTGCTGGCCTTCTGGACACAGATCTGCGTTTCTTAGGAACCGGGGGGCTTTTGCACAGGGCTTCGCAGGGCACCCAGGCTCTGGGTGTGAGTGCGAGCACACCGCGCTTCCCAGGAGAGTCTCCGCACCCGCTGCCCAGCTGGCCCCGGTGGCAGCCCCGGTCCAGCCCGCCCTTTGGAACTCTCTTGCCCGGCGGCGCCCAGCCCGCTCCGTGGCAGGGCTGCGATCCCGGAGCCCGCCCGGCTGGGCTGGGCTGGGCCGCGGCCGGGCCCCCTCCCGCGGGCTCCCCTATGAGGTCAGCGCGG
>VZRZ01004652.1:345250-457966 GCA_013398175.1 Climacteris rufus
CACACACACACACACACACACACACACACACGCTCGCTCCCCCTCACACACGCGCGCACCGATCCTTGGCATTTTTCACATTGTTGTGCGTTTTGTTGTTTTTTTTTTTTNGGGGAAGCAGAAAAGCCGGGAGCAGCCCCGGGCTGGGCGCAGAGGCTCGCAGCCCTGAGGAGCCATCCCCGGGCCGCCCGGCCTGGCGCGGAGCTCCGCTCGCCGCGCTGCCCCGAGTTTTGCCTCCCTCCCTCCCCTCTTTTATTTTCCTCTAAAAGATGAAAGAAGGAATGTCCTTTTTCGCTGCTTCTTCTCCTTCTCCAGAGCTGCTGCTGCTGCCGCCGCTGCTGGTTAATTGCACGTTCAAGTGGAAAATTTTCGGGAGTCAGCAGAAACATTGTATCCAAAAAAGACAAAGTCGCAGTTACAGCAACACCGAGGAGATTGTCCCTGGAAAACTTCCTTTCGGTAGGAACCGCAGGGTTTTGTTTTTTTTTCTTTCTCGGCGAGGTTTTGAAGAGCTCTCTGGCACAGCTGTCCCCGGCGCTGGTGCGGAGGGCCGGTGGCAGCCTTTGTTCGCAGAGGAGCGCTTTCAAAGGAAGTACACTTCCAAGGGGGAGGGAAAACTTATACACTGCGCCTTTTGTACCCAAATTAAAACAAAGCGGCCCCCTCCACACAACCAAACAAAAACAGCGAGGAGAAATAAAGCCAGAGGAGGGGGAAAAGATCTCTCTTTTCACCGAGTAAAAAAGTTTGCGCTCCTGCCTCTGTCGAAAGCAGTCCTAGTCGTGATTTTTCTCCTCCTGAAATCTGTTTCAAGTTGAATGGTGTTACCAGTATAAAAATATTTATGAAACAATGAAATACCAGCCACCCACGTTTCTCAGGAGAGTTGTTAACTTATTAGAAACAAGTGCCTGCCTTTGATATGAAGAAATGAAAAGTGGCCTCCAGAAGTGCTGCGAAGTTAGGGAGCAGTTCTGCCCTGCACTTTCTGAATGTAAATGGCTCCCAGTATTTTTTAACTGTTCCTTGTTGAACACCATCTGGGAAAGAAAGGCCAAGAAACATCAGATTGTACTGGTGTTTTCTGACTTAAAATAGCATTTATGAGAAATGTAAGCTGAAATGGCAGAGCCTCAGGGAAAAAAAGTACATATGCAGCTGTATTCCTGTATTAGCAGAAGCATATTTGCTTTCTCTTCGTGCTGATAAAGTTTAGAAATGCAATATTGCCAGTTAGCGGTTTTAGAGAGCTGTCTGGCCTGGATAATGGCAAAGTTTGGAGCTGTGTGGATAACACACTGTTCCCTCTAGCTGCGTGCTCGGTTGTTATGCAGCACATCTAATATGGAAATCTCTGTGGGAATGCTTCTAACAGGAAAATTCATGTAAATAACTAAGTGCTACCTGCAATTGGATATGAAAACAAAAATGATTATAATTACATTAGGACTTAATTTAAAATTATGTAAGGTTCTTCTTACAAGCCCAGATTGGGAATGTGTGTCTGTAATGTATGATGTATTCTATCTCTATAAATAGTTGGGGAATACCATTACAGAATATTAGATTGTACTGATGGTAAGATGGTGCTATTAAAAATGACACAGACCTGTATATTAAATTACTTCTGGGGGTGGCAGAGAAGCTTGAATGTTTGTTTGTATGTGAATATATATATTTTTATATACACACATACACATCCTTTTTTGGGGGTTAGAAATACACGAATGAATACAGTGGATGTTCTTAAAACACAAAATTGAAGATTTTGTATTTGGGTCACGTTCTGAATTTGCCAGTTTTTAAAATCAACTTTTTGAAATTATTTTCATTCAGGGTAAATGTTTTTGAGGTGCATTTATTTTTCTCCCTCGTGGTAAAACACATCTTTTCACACTGCACCGGTGCTTAATTAGGTCATAAGGCATTTTCTGTACCAGCAGGGATAATTCTGCGTTTTGTTTGCTCCAGGTTTTTATCAGCTGACAAAGCAGAAATTTTGGATGCAAAGGATTTCTTTCAATTTTTCTTCTTAGCAATCTAGAAATACCTTAGGAAAGTCCTTTAGAGCTAAACATGTTGGGTGTATTTTGAGCATCAATTTTGCGTACGCCGCTTTGGTGAAGTAAATATTATTGGCCTTTTCACCCAGGAGAGAGTAACAACGGCTCTTGAGGTTCAGATTGTGGTTTTATATTCTCTACAGTTTCTCAGTCGCTGCTGAGTGAGGTGTAAGCAGGCAGTGAAGCAGAGGAAAAATTTTGATTTGACAGGAGTCTTAGTAAAGACAGACCGTGCTTAAAGGAGTTTTAATTAAACAGCTAGAAAAGAACAACAGCAACTTAATTACGAAGTAGACCCGCCATGAGTTTCCAGCTGAGAAATGATAGCGTGTTGTGATGTGTGGGGATGTGTGAGCATGTGTGTAGTGTGTTTGGTGTAATTTGGAACTCGTGTTTTTTTGTTGTTCTTGCTGCTGGACAGTGTAGTGGTTTTGGATATCGTTAAAGTGGTTTTAGGCTTTGTTTGTCCATGCCTGAAAAAGTTAAGTTCAGTTGAGTCACATGCAGAGGAAAAAACATTTCTTCCTTCTTTCAGTTTAAGCTGCCTATGTAGATAATATTGTGAGCAAACTTTCAGGATACAGTACAGGCAATAAAGAAATAAAAACTTCTGGAGCTATAGAGAAATACTGGTGTCTTTCACTTCAGAAAAAGGGAAAGGTAAAAATAGGCAGTTGTGTATTATGATATAGCTGTCAGTTTTCAATCTCTAAAGTAGGATGGTCACACTGTTGAAAGAATTTCACTAGAAGTAATCTGATTTTATTAGAAAGTGCCTAAGACTGTTCCCAAAACATGAAGATTTAGGGTACAGCTCTGAAAGTGTGTGTTTGGGAGAAGGTTGCCTTCAAGCCTCTTATGAACATGTTTCTTACTGTACATACATCATCTATATATATATATATATATATGCACACACATCACTCATTTTACTCATTTTATCTGGTATTTCTTCATGATACTAATATTAATCCTATATCTGTCCAGAGATGGTTTAAAAGCTGTCCTTCTGTAGTGATTCCATTTATTTAAGAAGAAAATATTTGCTGGATCCAATCCTTACTCAGGTTAAAGTGACCAGGATGACTCATAGGAATAAACATTTGCTGGATCAAATACTAAGATATTTACAGCATAAGCTTTATGTACATGGTTACTCTGATATTTGATGTTTAAAGAAGGACATCTTTGATTTAAAAGAATATCGATTTGTCACACATATTTCAGATTTCTGCACGGGGCTTTTATGTTCTGCTTAACTTGTAATCTGTCTAAAACTTGAAGGCAGATTTCCATTAATAGCTGATCATTCATTCTGTTTGTGCTCTTATTCATAGCACGTGCAAATATGAGGTGAGCCCTGACTTTTGAGAAATCTGGTCTAAATTCAGGTTAATTCCATCGACTTCATAGGGCCTGTTGCTGTATCACACTGGCTGTAAAAAGGGTGCAAACTGGCCCTTTAAAAATGATTTTGCAGTCCCCAGTTCATCAGGGGGACCTACCTTTTCATGAGAGGAATAGTCCTTATTTCTGGGATTTGAGATTTAATTACTGTTCTGTCGCCGTGTTGCACTTCGCCATTAGCGCCTGCTGCAAGCAGGGGTGTTTTATATTCCTAAACTACAGTCATTTAATATTAAAAAGTCATTTCAATCTCAACAAAATTTTAGAATTTTTAAGAGGTAAATCATCTTCCTGAAAGCAAGGGCTGTTAGAGGGTTTGTGACAGTTCATGCAAGTGCTGTATAATTTAAATTGCATCCTGTGATATATGAACAGATTGATGGCATTATTTATTGTAAAGCCAAGCGACTCAAAGCTACGCTGAAGACACATTTTTAGAAGAAAAATCTCTTCAATAAATTCCCACTTTATGACCGTATCTTGCTCTCTGTTCTTGGACAAAACTCCTTTTGACTTTTGCAAGTGGAACAAGGATGGAATAATATTTCCTGGAATAATTTTGTGTTTGGTTTTAATGATTGCCCATTTCCAAAACAGAAGAGAGTGAAAAGTTGCAGACTTCAATCCTTTGAGGCAGCAACTTCAAATTCGCTACTCAGATCTGTCACATAAAATTCAGCAAAGAGTTTTCTCATTTAATACCCCTAATCTCTCTTGTTTTTGTATGAAATCCTGATCCCACTCCAATCACTGTGAGTTTTATCTTGTTATTGGTAAAGCCAAAATTTCTGTGTTGATGCAGATTGAGCAGCTTGTATACTTTACCACGTTATTCATGTTCCACCCGAATTATATTAAAATGGAGAGATTGAAGTCAAAATCGAGCTCCTGACAACTAATGTGAGATACTCTGCTCAGGAAGCCTATGAATGTCTCAAAGAGTAAGGCATCACGTGCAGCCTGCCCTGGTTTGTTGGATGAGCCCTTGTCCATGCGTGCAGCAGGCGGTGGGAAGGCGCACGGTGCGCCAAGGCTTTACAGACACTTGCCCGCTTGGCGCGGGGCTCTGACCCCGTTTCCTGCTCCCTCCAGCCTGTGCCTGGCTTGTGGGAGGCAGCCTGTTTTAGTTTGGCTCCTGTCCAGTCAAAGGTATCACCTACAACTTTTTGTTCTTTGTCTTCTGCTCACTGTTTACTGGAACGGCGTGATTATTCCCCCAGCATCCTGTTGTACCTTTGCAAATGGCCTTCTTGGATTTCTGGCTCTCGCTAGGTTCTCACTAAACTTTGGGGTCTGTGTGGCAGCAGGAGCGTTTGAGCACAGAATGCAGGTTTATTTGCTAGCAGGTCAGGAGGTAGAATGTGCAATCTCCATGTGCGGGGAGGGGGAAGGGAAGGAAAGTTTGGGATTATGTGTAAAACTATTAAAATGCTATTGACTGGGAATCTAAAACAATGACGAGTGCTGTTGTTTTTACAGATACATGAACTGAAAACTGCTGCTAATGATGGGAAATGTTAATTATGTGAGAACATATTGAACTTATATTCTCTGGCATGAACTTTTTTAAATGCATCAACTGTGCTGCCTTTTATGCGCACAGCTTTCTAATTATCATAATTCAGTACAGCTCTGGCTTTTGGAAAGAGTTCAAGTGCAATCTCAACTTAACATGAAAGGAGTTGTTTTTTTTTAACTGAGAATGTTCAAGAACAATTTGAAAAGATAATCTAAAAATGCAACATACTTAGCTGGGTATAAGTCAGAAAATAAATATGTTCCCATAACTGCCTATCAAAGCAGAACAGATTATTAGTACAGAAAGTTGTCTATTTTGCTCATTACGTCTTTCACACTCCTACAGAACACAGCTAAAAGCACATTTTCATAATTGAGTATCATAGACAGATCTACTATATATTGATTGACAGTGGTCTTTATTTTGTCAATTTTTGAAATGATTGAGTGGATCACTGTGTTGTTACGAAAAGATTTTTTTTTTCCTCAAATAATAAGTAAGATTTAATTTTCTTAAAGCAGCAACCCAACTTTCATGATACTTTTGGTACTAACTGATCATGTTTCTGTAAGATGTTTAAGTCCCATGGTAAATGATCCTTACTGGTCAGTATTCACACCTTCTCTTCGTGGAGCCTGTGAGGTTGCAAATATCAGGTCTTTCTACGGGTCTCAGAAGTGGCTTGGGGTTTATTTTTTGTTCGTTGTTTTGTTTTTTGTTGTGTTGTTTTTGTTTTTTTAGAGGAGAAAATAAATTTCATTTAACTTGCACTTGAATTATTCCTTTCAAAGATTTTTTTTTTTTGGTCTGTGATCAAATTGCTGGTTTCCACATTACACACTTCCCCCCTTCCCATTTTTTGTCTTTTCCGTTACTACAGTACATGCTACATTTCTGAAATGCAAAGAAAGCCCCAGTGAAACAAAATGACTTCATTTGAGCTGGCACTTAAGAGTAGAATTCACTTCCATAGCGCTGAAATAAAAGAAGCCAAGTGTTTTAAATAGCCACTCCCCTAGGCCAGAGTGTTTTTAGAAAAGCTCATTGTCTAGATTTGAGCTGTAGCAGTATGCCTGCCTCTGTTAAATCTCCTGATCCAGACAGCTCGATTTCTAAAGTCGACATCTGGTTTACTCTTTGTTCACCTGTTTAAAAAAAATGCAAATAGGCGAGTGTGCCATTGCCCTAGAGCTCTGCAAAAAAAAAAATAAAAATGCTGTTGACAGTTTGTCAAATAGTGCTTCCAGTCTAAGACTGCAGTAGCCTATTGTTATGCCAGCAACAGGCAACAGAAGTTGTGGCACCATATGGCTGGTATATGCTTCAGATAAGCTATCTGTTAATTTAGCTTATCAGTGGTGTTTTGATATGCTTCGTGTTTGAATCGCCAACCAGTATGGCCTTGGGTATTTTTGGTGCCAAATTATTCCTTAACATTATAGACATCACAATTATTCCCTTGGTGGAATCTCTCACCATTCATTCACCTCATGGTGCTGTGAACAGTGGTGCTTATTTTTGGAATTAGCTGGCATGGTTTGTTTTTTCTTTTTACGTGGTTGTCTTTCTGTTGGGAGATTATCATTCAGGAATGACATTTTGGTTTTGAGGGAAGAAAATGTCAGAACAGACTTTGGAAGAAAAGGTAAATTCATAGAGGTTTAGGGGATTAAAGCTTCTGTTATGTTTATCTCAATTTAAAAAAAATGGTGATTAGGGACAATAATTAATGGGAGAAAGGAAATTGTTGTATTCACACTTAATCTATCACCACTATGAGTGCATACCTTTTTTTTTTTGCCCTAAAGCTGGTTTACAGTTTAAAACAAAAAGGCAAAACTCTGCAAACAGTTTCATTTTCCACATCCCTGGTTTTACCTTTATTCTTTCAGAAAATTAACCTTTAAAAACAGTTGGGTCCCTATATCTGCTGTCAGCTGATCTTTGAATATTTTTTTTTGTCTGCTTTTTCCACAATCAACTGAAAGCCTTGTAGAAGACTTGAAGATTCAATGGAAGCTCCTTCATCTTCCCCCTACCCCTGCCTTTCTTTGGATGTAACTGTTTTGTTGCAGGAAGAGTCTGCAGCCATAAATACAATCTTCCATTCAATGCCTCCGTGGTGTCCTTAGGGTTGGATGTGCCCGTGGTGCTCTCTGACCTCGCAGCACATTCCTCTGCCTGCTGCCTTAGGGCTCCATCTCGCTGCTCCTTGCAGGGCACCACAGCTCTCCCTGGCTGCCTGCACCTTCCTCTTTCCTTGGGAATGCACAAACTTTTTCCTGGACAGCGTTTGATTAGGCTCTCCTTCCCTTTGGCTGGTGATTTTTTTTGTTTCCCTCCTTTCATAATCCATTTTGCCAAGTCGTCCTCCTCCCGTCTCTCTGCTGCTGCTCATGGATGTGGTGTCACTGCTGGGTCCCTTTGCCCATCACAGTTTCCTGCTGCTTCCACCCCTTCCTTGCCCTGGGTATTGAAAAGAAAGGGCCACTTGTGCTTGTCATGCCTTTCATGTCCAGATCCTCAGTGACCAGTAAAAGGACCAGGTTCTCTCTCACAGAAATTTACAATCATCTTCTAAATCTGTTTGCTGACACCACATTTCAGTAAAGAAAGGAGGTCAAAGAGAAGCAAATTTTTCTCCTGTCCATTTGAAACAGAGAAATATGACAGCCTAACCAGTGGCCATTTAGCATCTCACGGAAGTCCACCCAGATAAACTGCCTGGAAAAAGGCAGGAGCTGACAAAGCACCCAGGGGCCAAGTGGTTGGGCAGTGGAGTGAGAGGTGATGCTCCCACCTTGCTGCTCTGCCTGAGCTGGTTGACACCTGCAGAAAATGAGAAAGGCTTCCTGCCCTTGCCTTGGCATCTGAGGCTGTTGAAGGGTTGCTAGTTTCTCTGCAGGGACATGAAATGTGAGTGTGTGTCCACTTTGAGCCGCTTTAGGGGTCGCCCCAAATTTTAAATCTGTTTTAAATTCAGATGTAGTGTTCAGGTCCATGGTGTGACTCGTGTAGTTCGGTGACAGTAGCATTTTTCTGGCTTCTGGCTCATTGCAGATTAGATCTGTGATCGCTCACTCTGTTGTGATTAGGGGGAAGGTAAAGAAAGACACTGGGAAAGGGGAGAAGTATTGGGACTTTCAGGTTTCTGAGGCCTGTATGCATCTTCCTTGTAAGTTATTTCTAAGTGCTTAACTGTGAGAGGCAATTTCCAGTTCACTAATGTATCTAGTTATCACCCATAATGACTATGGCTGTCTTTGGATTGCTGGGTCCATTAAAACATAACAAATCTTTGTATATGTGGTACTATAAGATGCATCTTTCATATGGTTGTGGGGTTTTTTTTATTAAACTTCAGAGCCCATGAAGTTTTAGTTTATTTGATATCTACTTAACTTGGCTTTACTAATGTTTCATTGGTTTCAGCCATTGCTCTGTGATAGGATATCCATAGCTTCAAATAATGTGCATTTTGCTCATTAAATTGAGTATTGCTTATGCATACCAATTTCTTGTTCTGCTTCTTGGCATATTTACTGTCTGCTTACTGATCACTTGTAGATAAGCAGTTGTAGGGGCACATTTGAAAGACATTTTCAAATATGCATTTTCCTGTACAGATCCTCTTTAGCCTCTAGCATTAGTAATAATTTTTGCTGCTGAAATACTGACCCATAAATAAGTTTATCATCCAGAGTCTCTAAAAACAATATGAAGAAGTCAATATGAAGGGTAGTAGAATTATTATAGTTCTTGGTTGCTTGGAAAATTAACTCATATTCTGGCCTCTAAGATTTTGGAAACAAATTAAAGAACCCTTTTTTAGGTAGCAGGCTGCTTTTAATGGTTCTTCTGTATTAAGGAGAGTACAGTATTGTAGGTTATTTATTTCTGGGCATGCAGTACAGGGTGAAGAGCCTGCAATTCAGCTAGCAATGCCTCTGTGCCCTGAGGTAAACTCTATTTCACAAAGGGAATTTTGATTATGGTCTACTGCTCTGTAGCATAGTGGAGGCTTCAAGAGGCAAGTGGTAAATGCTACCAAAGAAAAGCTGGATTGGAGCCACTGACGTCATCTAAGTAAATCTGCTGTAGGACTATAGCCATAAAATGACTGCCAGCCACTGAGCGCACTTTGGCCTTTTCTTGTCAAGTGTTTTAACTGCTGCTTTTTTCTTTTCTTTCTTTTTTTTTTTTCTCTTTTCCTCCAAGCAAGATGCATTTTGTTTTCTTTTTTTTCTTGTGCTAGTTGTGCACAGGGTGAAATATAGAAATGCTAACCTCCCCTCTGTCCCCACAGCATTGCACAGAGAGCGTGAGTGGCTGCAGCCTGCAGTTCAAAAATTAAAAAGTAAACCAGTACTTTTCCATACATGAGCCTGGCAGAATTCAGCTTCCATCACCAGCTATTTTTTAGGTGCAGTAGCCTGGCAGTTCAAGTTACAGCATACTGATGAGATTTGTGTTGTGGGCAAAAAGCATTTTGATGCTCTGGAAGGCATGCTTCCCTCTGGAAGAACTAAATGCCTAAAAATGGCTGGGCTTGAATTCTGAATGAGCACAAAATGCAGGTGTGTGTGAGAGCACTTCAGATCCAGCGTTAGTCACTGCTTTACCATTCACCTCGGCAGTTTCACTCACTCCTGAAACAAAACTTTCCTGTTGTTTCCAACACCCGGAGGTTTGTTACCAGCCCATCTCTGATGCTACTGTTTGTACACAGCTAAAGAAACCAGGTGCTTTAACAATGGTAGCTCTTGGATTCATTGATTAGAATGTAGCAGCCATACCTGTACCTAAGGGTAGATCTAAAAGTGCATTGATAGATATCCCAGCTGCTGTCCACTTGAATTTCAGCTGTAGCAGGATTGCAGTGAAAGTCCTCGAGTTTTTGACAGTGCATTTTTAATTCATTGTCAACATTCTCTTGAAATGAATTTCCAGGAGGTTTAGCACAGCATCTTTTTTTAGACAGAATTCACTGTAAAACACATTTATAATTATTAGCCCGTGTGTCCCATGACAGTGTTTATGAACTGTTTTTTTTTTACTTTAGAATAAAAATTAAGCTTCACTGTTTTTGAAGTTTGAGTCTTATGATCAGAAATATATTAAAACCAGTATCTTATCCATGAATCATTAGATGAGTCAGTTCCTGAAACCACTACAAGCCTCACAGTTCTTGGCTTGGGCTGAAAGCAGGAAATCCAGGCTTCAATAACTTCCTTTCCCAGTACTGGCTATAGCAGCGTTAGTGGTTAGTATATGCTGCTTTTGTAAGCAATAGGAAGATGTATGTCTGAGGAACAAAGGCACTCAAGTCAATTTGCTGAAACTGTTTATAATTTGTGGTCTTGATTTGAATGTCAGGATGCACTGGCATATACTACGTTCTGTGCTGCAGTACATTTTCCAGCAGCGATATTCAGCATATGAAATAAAGGGAACACGTTATGGCACAGTTCTTGGACAAAACCCATCTAATCAGTTTTCCAGAAAACAGGAAGGTATTTTAGTGAAATCATCCAACTCCTGAAGACTAATGGGAGTGAGAACTGAACACATAGGAGTAAGTTTAAAATGTTTATTTAGCAGTTGCTTTGTTTTATGCTTGTGCAACAAACTATTTTTATTCTGTTTCAGTGCTCCAAAAGGGCTTGAAAAAACCCAACCCAAACTTGGAACTTACAAAATAAAAACACATGATTTGTTTTTCAGTCTCCTTTTTTGTAGTGAAAACTGTTTGCTATAATCAAGGACACATTGATTGTCTCTATGTCAGTGGAGCATTGCTGGCTGCAGAATCTGTCCTTTAAACTTGGAGTGCCTGTGTGCTCTGACATCTGTGCAAGGGGATGCACTGTTTACCTTTTTGAGCTAATGGGGCCAGATTCAGGCTTGGTACAATGTTGATCCTAATGTGTTTACACCTGGAAAGTATTCAACCCTTTATGCTTTTCTTAAATAATATGAAAGATATTTTGGTATCTTGTATTTTTTATTTGGTTAATTTAACTCTCTAATTAATTATCAGCACATAAAAGCCAAACCCACCTTCTTTAATTATTCTTTTTATTCTTCCCTCCAAAACATCATTTGTTTTTAACAAACTAGGAAGAACAAGAGTACTGAGAGCAATAAATTAGTAGATACTGCTTTAACAAACAAAACAAAACACCTACTTTTGCCAGCATTAGTTAAACCGTATATGCAGTATTGATTAGAAACAGAGCTTTTCATTTAAAGAGGCAGAATGCACGTTAGGCAGCAACATCTTTTGTATTAGGTAACATGTGAAATGGCTTTAATAAAGCAAGCTACAAGTTGGATTCTTTCTTAGCTGGTGCAGTTCAGTGCTGGTAAATAGACTTCAGTGTGGTGTGGGCACTTGGCTCTGGAGCCAAAGGGCTGGCACAGGGGATCCCATGCTGCTGTCCAGTGGGGTGCTCCTGAGCCTGGGCTCTGTCAGGAAGGACAGAAGAGATTGCACTGCAGAGGGAACACAGACCACCCTGAAGGCAGCTGCGTGCTGACATCCCTTTCATGTGGAGACTGATAACCATAACAGAGAATTCTGCCACCTCTTCCTGCTCTCTGTGCAACTCTGTGCCCATGGGAAAGACACCTGGAGGGGGTCAATGCCTTGCTCAGGTCTCTCACTGGAGCCTTTGAGAGACCCTGGAGTTAGGAGTGAGGAAGAGGCTCTGCCCTCCAGGTTTTTGTCAGCAAAGTTTTCATGGACACTTTTCTGCTGGCTCGTGCCAGCTGCTCTTTCCCCCCACAGCAGGGCTGGTAGCATTTATCCAGGGAGAGGCCAGCACATGGTTTTATCATCACGGTGCTATGCCATATAATGGTGGGTTGCTGGGACTTTTGGCATGACAGCGAGCATCCAAGCAAGCTGCTCTGTAACTGCAGTTCTCAGCACCAACTTCCCAGGTACAGGAAGTTTGTAGTGTCTCTGAGTGCCTTCTGCTCTGCATCTGAGGGCAAATTTATATCTGTGCCATCAGGCTTGTGCAGTGCAGAGCATCATGTGAGCAGAGTGGCCTGGGCTCAGCACAGTGTAGCTGTATCAACATGACACTGGTTTGGAGGCAAGCTGGCCTGTCTCACCCTTCCTTCCTTCTCTGTCACATTTGAAGAAGGAGCATCTTTTCCTTGAAGGAGGATCCTGGTGAGGCATGCATCATTTCTTCCTTTCCCTGGGCTAGTTCAAGTGCTGCTTCAGTCACAGATGCTGTGCTGGAGCACCAACTGTTTGTGCACACAGGAGAAGAAGCCTCAGTCAGGTGTGTCCCCTCTGCCATGGGGAGCCAGATGCTGATGCTTCAGGGATTGCAGTGTTCAGCATCACACCACCCATTGTGGATTTAGCTTACTGCATTGTAATTAACTTCTTGTAATAACAATAATTATAATAATTAACGTACTAAAATAACAAGGATGTTCTTCACGCTGCTTCTGCGTCCTGATTTTGGGACAGAAATCTCTCTTCTTTCTTGTTTTCTGTTTAAGGGAAAATGTAAGCACTTGAGCAGTGGAGAACAGCAGTGGTTTTTCAAGGCATCAAAGCAAATATAAAAGGCATTGTTCCTGTTTGTGATCGTACAAAGTGCAATTTTCTATTAATTAACCTTAAACAACGGATTGTTTAAGAACAAAGGAAAAAAACATTCAAGTGGAATAAGCATCTGAAGTTTAGAAACAGGTTATAGTTGTGCTTGATTTAATTTTTTTCCCTTGCAAAGAAATGTAAATGATTTAATATTGCTTTTCTAGTTGAACAGTCCTGAATATGGGAATTGTAATGCATAAGATCTGGAGATACATTTTGATCAAGTTCATACACTTTAAATGTGTATGAACTGAACATCTTTGTGTTGCTATTGATCAGAGAGATGTCCTGTTGCTCTAATGTGGATTTTGGTTTGGGATTAGAAGCCTGGGGCTTTGAATTGCTTGCTGTCTGTAGACCAAGTCATCAGTGGCTAGTGATTGATTCATTAATTAAAATCAATTTAAATGGATTTGTAAGCCTCATGTAACAGATTATCTTATTAACAGCATGAGAAAGGCACTGTGATCTGCAAGGAATGTGTCGCTTTAGACAAAATGTAGCACGATTTTATGGGAGAATGTGATGAATTGCTGTTGCTGTAAGTGATCTATGCAAATGGAAGAGCCTTGCTTAAATCCTACATTAAACAGACTCTTCCTGTTGAACATGTTTTTTTATTTTTTTGAGCCTTCTCCAAAATACTTGACTTTAATTTTACATGTGTGTGTTTCTGTACATATTCCTGGTCACGGTGACATGTTAAGTATGGTCAAGTTTCTGATACATTCTTATCTTGAGGATTCCTTTTTTTTTTTTTGGGTAACATCTCCTTTACCCCGTTTAAAAATATCCACAACAAGAAAAATAATTTTCTAAATTACTGAAAACAAAGTGACAGAAAGAACATGTAAAACATGTAATACTGTTTAATCCACGCTCTGCCTGCTCAGCAGTGCTGTTTGGAGGAGACACTTTGGACAGCTGGAGGGGCCAGGCAGGCAGAGGGGACTTCTGGCAAAAGTGAAAGTGTTGAAAAGGTGGCAATAAAAGCTTTCCTGGCTTTGCATTAATTTTGTAACTTCTTTTTTACAACAAGATGTATAGCAAGTCATTGCAGGCACCTTTCTCTGTATTACTATGCTCTGTGATCAGGCCTCAAGAATATCTAAGCCAAGGCGTCAGCAAAATCAATGGGAATTTTGAATTTAGTTTCAAACAGAGCAAGGTTGTTGCCTCCAAATCATAGCCTTGCCCACAACTTTTCAGTAATCTCAGTAACATGTGTGCTTCATTCTGATTTGCAACCCAGACTTCTCCAGGAAGGGAGATTTTTAGTTGTGGGTGCTACGTTGCAGCATCACTTTACACCTTTCTTGCCTAGTTCATGTTCTCTGAGCATTTGTGATTAGGGAGCAAAGTGAATTAAATTATGAGATCACTTTTCCAGTACAATAAAGCTAGTTTCACTTCATTTCCTCTGCTGTATGGAAGAATCTATTATATCAACCGAAAAATTGTAATGGACTTCTTAGAAACAAACCCCACACAAAATCACAGCCGTCATGCAGCCCTGAATTGCCTTGCAGACATTATCCATTCAATGTGTAGGCAATTCTTCAAAGCAAAGCATTGTTGATGAGCTTGGTTTGCTGGATAATCTTACTGTCGTTGGCAGGACAGATTACATATCTTTAACCAAAAAAGGTTTGAAGCTGGATTGACGTGGAAAACCCAATTGTAACTGCATTTTGGTGAAATGAAGTGCATTTCCTGAGATGTGAGGAATTTGTAATGGTAGAAAGCATTTTTCATGTCTTCTGGAAAATCAAACAAGGTGTTTGGGAGATGCAAATTAAGATATTACACTTCCTTTAAAATACTGCAAAAGAGCTTGGTATTGACTTCCAGTTTGCTCTTTGGGTTTTGACTTTAGGGGACGGGTGATTTGCCTCACCATGCACGTGGGTGTGTTGCCAGCCTGCTGCCTATCAATCACTCCAATACGAAATTTGGATAACAACTTGGAAGTGCACAGGGACAGTGCAAGCTATCAAAACATCAGGTCTTGGGGCTCCTTGGTGCACATGCACACCGTCCACAAAGCCCAAGACTCCTTCTGCACCATCCCTTTCACTCTGTGAGTCTGTGTGCACCTGAGGCAGGTGCAGATGTGTGAGTGTGGAGCTTTGTGGCTGTGTCCTGCTGGGTCACTCGAGCCTGGGAACTTGGAAGCTGGCGTTGAAATTCTGGGCGTGACGAGTTATTTCATCCTGGACGCAGCCCTTGAAACCAGGGAGAAAGTCTCCTTGCCCTGACTTACATTAGCTCTTACATTAGCATGCCAGTTTGAAATTAGAGTACTCATGTAATAATTATTTATTTTGTGAAGCCTTTGGTTTGGAAAGGAGCAAGGAGACTCTCGAACTTTGAAGAAATGTGCTGAGTCGCGGCATTTTCTTAGGAGAAGAGAGTAAGGCAGATGTGCTGATTTCAGCTGGGATAGAGTTAATGTTCTTCATAATATTGGATAGGGGTCTGTGTTTTGGATTTGTCAGCTGGGGTTAAGCCACAGCAGCAGGACACAAGCAGGACACAGCCCCCTCAAAGCAGCAAAGTTGCAGAGAGGTAATTCCAAGGTGACAAATGATTACTATCCCTCTGTTCTAGTCCTGAGTAGGGTATGTAAAGTGTGGTCCTTTCCTTCAGCTGCTTCATCTTACACATCCAATCCCTCAGTTATAGAACCACAATTTCAATTAATTGACTTTCTTCAATTGAATTTCTACCATAGAGTTCTGGCTAAGAGGAAGAAGACATTGGTGAATAGCTTTTAAATAGCATACTGCATAACCCTGCCATTATGACTTCAGGGAATATTTTCCATTCTGCTTTTGTCTATAATGCGAATCTTAGTAACATTTGTCTTGTATTAAGGCTGCAGATTTTTTTTATATACATGCTGCAAACCTTGTGAAATGTTTTTTATTCTTGCAAATTATAAATAGTTCAGCTGGCTCAACTATCCCTTTTGTAAGCACATGATTTTTTTGTAATAAGACATAGTTCTGGGGCAGTGTTGTACAACTACAATTGAGTTGAACAGTAATAAAATTTCCATGGTGTTCTGTGAAGGTCAGTGGTATGCAATTAATTGCTGGACCCATGACAGGTGCTGAGTAGGAAGTGTTGCTGCCCTAGACGCTAAATATAATAATTAAGCTCAGGGTTTAGTATTAAAAGCATGGAAGAGACATGATTCTCATTCATACAGAATTTGTGCTGGCATTTGTTTTAACAATTCAATTTGTAGTTGCATCTTCGAGGAAAGTGTCTGTTCTGAAGCTTGGAAGATGGGGGCCAAATTAAGAAGACTGTGTACTTAATTTGTTGCTAAATTTTTGGTGCCTGGTGAGCCAGTCTTACTAATGAAAGTTTCAAGTTATCTGTATATTCAGAGGAGAGAGCTGTGTGCCTTTGAAGGCTTCCACAGGGAGATCCTGGCCACCCACCCTCTGTGCCTGAATGAAGGTGGGTGGCATCTACCTTAGTAAATCCAGTAGTTTATTGGGGTGGGGATAAAGCTGTCAGTAGGTGTGGGGATTCAGGTGAGGATTTGACCATCTCAGTCCTTTGAATTCCCAGGTTCTCTCTGCCTGTAGCTGCCCTTTGCTGGCTTAGTGCAAGTGTCACTGGACAAAGAAGATTTACAGAGTAAGGTCGAATGTATATTTGAAAACTGCCCAGTTTTACTGGATCTTCAAATTCTTTGGTTTTCCAGGCTCAGCAAAGTATTTTCCGTTTTACTTCAGAATATTTAGAAAAGCCCTGAGAAACAGTCAAAACGCTGTTGTTTATTTTCCCCCTTTTCACAGCTCAGTGCTGTGAATGCAGCCTGCCAGATCCCATTGTATTTCCTTCTGCTGCCGTGCCATGAGGCTCACTGGGGGAACTGGAGAGCGTTTGAAAGAAGCTGTGGTGCGCTGTGCTGTGTGAAAGTCGCCTTAGCACGCGGGTTATGGCGCGATGCAAACAAGGCATAATTGCGAGGAGCACAGGCTGAGTGTTGGGCTGGAACAGGCCACGTGGAACACAACCTGTCACAACTGTGAACACTGGCTGAAATGCTGGCTCCAGAGGAGTCAGAGTCATAAATGAATGAAGTCTCCTCCACTTACATTTACACCTTTATTCACAAAATCTTTCAGAGAAGCCTTTGCTCGCTAGCAGACAGAGTGCAGAAATTAAGGAAAATTCTAGTATTTGTCAGTTCAATATCTCTCCCCAATTTTAATCAAGTAGACTTACTTGAACTCATAGCCCTCTTTAGACAAACTGCAAAAGATGATAATTGCCCTTGTTTCTCCTCTGATTTTAAATGTGCACATTTTATGGGGGATCAGTTGGTATTAATATAAAAAGGCCAGTTTGCCTTGGCTTAGTCCATCTTTGTAAGAGCCATGACTTGGAAATTGGAGAATGGTTCCCTGTGGAATGCTGCTGCTGTTGAAGGCATTGAAATGTGTTGTGAATCCCTGTGGCTAAGTGCTGTGGTAAAGAGTGAATTAATGTTTCAGCAGAGGGTGTTCATAGATACTTCAGCATAAGAAAAACTTGTAAAGTGATGTTTTAGAGGATTTACCATTCCCCTTGTGGGCCAAACGTCAGTAAATAAAATTGCTGTAGATTAAAAAAAGATAGCTAAAAATAGTTTGCAACATCTATCTATCTATCTATCTATCTATCTATCTATCTATCTATCTATCTATCTATCATCTACCTACCTACCTCATATACCAATTCTGACCAACCCATGTTTAAAATCATTGCATTAGAGCTCTTCTAATCTGGTGATTTTAACATGCCTGGAGACTTTTTTACTGCTTCTGGGCAGGAAGGTGATCATGTGATTAAGGCACAAGTCAGGGAGCAGAGATTTGCATTTGGTTTCTGGGGCAGAGTTGAGAGAGGAAGCTGGGAGAAGTGTTTGTGGCTCAGATTACTGGTGCAGGAGCAGTTGGGGAAAAATCAGAGAAAGATCCATCCTGTTGCATCGAGGGTGCAAATTCAATATTTGCAAAGTCCTTTTACATACCTGTGTGGAAAGTGCTGTCAGTGGAAGTGATTGTCTCCAAGACAGAGATTTCCCTCCTTCTTTACCCAATTTTCCCTAATTGACTTGGAGTGGTGAGATTGAGTGTAATTAAGTCTCATAATTAATTAATATGAGAAAGCCTACGCAAAAGCAGAATAAGTATTTTGGATTCCATGATTTGTTCCCCTCTGTAAAATTGGAATAATAATACCTTGTTACTGAATGCTGTAAGCAATAATTGGGTAACAGTTATAAAGTGCTTTATTATGAAAATGTATGTGAAGAACCATTTTTAAATGCAGAAACAAATGCATGGGTCTCCGTCCTTGCAGACAAGGACTCTGAAATAACATGCTGACACTGGTGTGTCCCAGGACCAGATGATATATCAAGTTCATTTTTAAGGCTGCTCAAAGAATGATCAAAGCTTTTTTGAAATATTCTGAGAACTTGTCTTTTTTTCCCCCCTTTTAATTAAAATAATAGTTTAAAAGTCCTTAGTTAGAGGTGTAGTAACAGTGTTGACTTCCCACTACACTAGGTCACCAAACAGGCCAAACAATTCTATACATACTTTAGGACATAAAATCTCAGAGAATGTTTTATGATGAACTGTTAAGAGACTGCTTTCATCATGTGCAGTAATTCCAGATCCATGAGAATAAGGCAAGTCACAGAGCCTTTGGATCCCTTTCTGAGAATGACCCACCAGCAGCTTTTCCTTTTTCTGTAGAATTTGTAGAATTGAGTATTGACCTGGGAATTCACTCCACTGGTTGGACATCAAATGTAAACCAAGAACTGCTTACAAAAGTCTGTCCAGCAGCCTGTGTGGAGCAAAACCCACTTGTTGCTGCCTGTTTGGCAGATTTGTCCAGAGGTGAACAAAATGAGGAACAAGTCAAAATGAGCTGCCCGGGTGGGACTGAGGAAACCAAGTGAAGGTCAATAGGTCTGTGTCGGCTGGTGCATTTCTGGGAATAATCCTTGGACTAGGGATGGGCCATCAGAAAGCTCATTCTGATTGTTCCCTGAAAAGGTACCAAAAGCCATGAAACTTGGCCAGGACAGTCAGAGCTGAAGCTTCTGAGTGAAACTGCAGCTGATACGGTCACTGAGGCAGGAAAAGGCCAGCAGTTCAGAGCCATGCCCGGACCAGGCTGTTATCAGCTCCCTGTCTTTACTGTTCCAGCTGTGTACAACAAGAAGTCCAGGGGACTGTAGGGCAGGAAGATGAACTTTCAGTAATGAAGCTTCCAGCTGCCCAGCAAAGGCTGTTTGGTGCTCCAGGCCATCGGCACTGGGGCGGAGGAGCCGGGTGAGGGAGCTTGCAGCCCTGCCCCAGCGCTCTGGAGCTGCTCCCTGAGCGCTCCCAGCCCTGCTCTGCCCGCCTGGGGCTCCTGGCGTGGCTACTCCAGCACTGTGGGAGTGCAGCTCCAGTTACGCTCCAGTGGGAGTATCCCGAGCTGAGCCGGGTGCCCACTGCTGGCCTCGGAAAGAAACCTCCAGAACCGAGCGATTCTGGGCAATACACAAAGTGTGTTTTGGAACGGGCCTCCTCTAGATATAGCACTACTGAAATTTAACCGGTGTAAGTGTAAGTTTTGGAAATGCATAATCTGGTATGATAAAGCTTGGCGGAGAAATGCAGCGCTCTCTTTTATTGTTAGCTACATCCTTTTCCTGTGAGAGCTTATGAGAATGTTTTCATACTTAACATGTTTCCTCTCCTCGCTGTAGCTCATCTGCCAATCTGACCCTCCCAAGGAAAGTAAGCTGGCTCTGATTGTCAGATAGATGAAGGGAGTGTCATCAGGAAAAGAGCAGGCAAATTTAAAGTCTAGCCCTTTCTGTGGGACAGGGTTTGGCTGGGCGTGATGCAGAAGGTGAGAGTCAAAGGCCATCTGTGTATCTCCACAGCGCTGTAGCAGACATCAGATAAATACACTGTCCCTTTTGTAAACTTCTTAAGAGAACTTCAGAGCGAGCTGTTGTTTATAATGGAGCAGCGGCAGCTGCTGCATAGCTAAATCTGCAATTGAATTGCCAGAGTGTATGAGCCTCTTGCTGTGCCCCTCATAAAACTGCCCTGAAAGAAAGTCATATTTATCTCAAAAGTGGCAGGCTTGGCAGGATGCCCCGGTAACTTTTTGCCAGGCAAACCTAAAGTGAAACTGGCTCACCCTACCTCCGCTAGGTTTGGGTTCACCTAACCTCCTTTTGAGAGAGGCTGGAAGAAAGGAGGGGTGGGGCCAGAGGATTACATACAGTTCTTTTAGATTTCCTTGGCACATTTCCACTACCCCACATGAAAGTTTTTAAAATCACAGTGAAGCTTGAAATATATTTAATAATTAAATTAAAATTGTTCCTATTCAGTTTTGGCTTTGCTGAGTTTAATGCAGGAGTCAAATAACTACTGCAGACAGAAGAAAAACAAATGCTTGGCACATTTCCCTACAAGGCTGAAAGTGAGTCAGTATCTAAGAAGGCTTCTCAATGGAAAATGAGAAAATAATCTTAATAAAAAATTCAAATTATTCAGATGAGCTTCTTGTAAATTATGCACATAAATATAGTAGTTGCCACAATGAGAAACTTCTCTAACATTTTTGGCAGACATTAACTTGAAAATAAAGACTGAGAGATAATTATTATTATTATTACTACTACTACTGTCATTTTGGTTTGTGCTGCATTAGCATTAAGAGGCCCAAATGAGCATCCAAAATCCACTGTTCCAGACTCTGCTTTGCTGTAAAGACATATTCCCAGCTCAGGAAAACTTAGTTTTTAAATGCACAAGACCAGGCACAGGATAGGTTCTCAGGCAAGGTAATTTAGAAGTCTTGCTCAAGCTCCACAGGAACTTGGGGCAAGATCAGGGTTTAATCCTGATCTGCTAAATTCCAGTCCAGCCTTCTAACCAAAAGCTGCATCCCTCATGTAAGCCTTTCGAATTCCTTAGCAGGATGAGGCTTTACACTGCTGTAACATCAGGATAAGGTATTGACATCTTCTTAGGAGGGTTTTACTGCACTCTGATTAAGTAGATCTTCGGGAGGAGGTTATGGGACATCAGGATACTTTATGATTCCCACCCCATTCCTCCCTCTGCCCTTTTAAAATGAAATAAATAATATCCACCAGTTTACTTTTTGTTTTCTCTGAGAGACTACACCTCCCGCTCACAACTTGTCACACATTGTGGAGCGTGGAGGTGCAGCATCCAGAACCAAAAGAGGAAATGTGCTGATTTTGGCAGTTGATCAAAATTACCTCATTTCTTTGCTATTGGAAGTTTGTGCACTTTTCTGGCAGGCAGCACAGTTAAAAATATGATTGCCTAGCTCATAGCATGTCTTCATTGAAGAAAATGCTTGCCAGATACTTAAATGCTTTATCCAAATCCCTTCTATTAGCAGAATATACCTGATAAGCATAGGCAGCTGGAGCAGGAATGGGATGATCGGATTTGGAGGGCAGAGGAAGTGGGACACACTTCCCACGCTGTGTGGATGAGGGCTGGTGCTTTGAGGGCTCTGCAGGTGTGTGTGAGAGAGGAGCAGGGTGATGCTCCTGTGCCCTCCCTGTTCCTGCCAGGTTTCAGAAATGTCCCCTGCCTCGCCATGGAGCATGGCCTGGCATCCCAGCAGCTGGGCCTGACACAAAACTCTGCAAGGAATTGGCTTTCAGTGGAGCACTGCTGCCTTCCTCTCTCCAAATGAAGCCTGAGACAGTGGAAAGTCCTGGTGAGTGATGCAGGTGTATCACTAAATGAGATTATTGTAGGCTCGTGCTTTGCCCAGAGGCTCTGGTGAGAGAAAAACCTACCAGAGCAAAAGGCACAACAGTCTGATAGTCTGCAAGGAAAATGGGCATTATTCAGAATTGTAATTGAAGAGTCAGGTGAAAATTAAGTCTTCTCCTAAATTGAAAAAAATCCAAAAGTGGTTAATTATCCCAGGAAAAGAAAGTAATAAAAATCTGCATGGAAAAATAGCTATTTAGATCTGAATGGCGATTATGTGATTGTATCAGGGGTACAGATGCACGTGTACATTATAGTCTCTTAGAAATATGTGACCTTCCCAGAAGAACCTGACTGCAAATCACAGAAATCTTCTTTTACTACTTTCCACCCTTCCTGAAAATGTCTCGGGTGTGTCTCGTGCATCAGAAGGCGATGAGATTGTTGTTTGAAGGTTTGGCCTTGGAGAATGGAAGGGCCACTGAAACAGTTTGGCAAAGGAGTTGAGCAACAGCAAATGGCCTATTTCCCTTCACCAGGTTAGTTGTGTAAGAGCTTTCTTTTGCCCAGCATGATTGATTCTCCTTTTCTGATTTATTTTGTGAGGATTCAACTTTTGGCAGCTCACTTAACTATTTTGGAGACTGAAAATAATGTGACAAAAGCAAACCTGCTGCAAAGCTGCAGATGTACTGATGGATGATTATCTTGCAAGGAGCTTTTTCTGGGTAGACTCCCAGAATCTATTGAAATACTTGAGAACTCCGGCATCACACTGAGTGAGTAGTCTGGAATTAAATTATATCAGGCTCTTGCTGGTAAAGACACTGTGAAAAGACATTGCTGCTTTGGGGACATGGAACAGCTTTGATGATATTTGTTCCACTGTAGATGCAAAACTTTCAATGCCAATAACAGCTTCTTAAAGGTTGGTTAGATGTTAGCTCTTTAATCATACAACTTTAGATGTACCTTTAAATAGGTAAAAACCTCAGCTAGGGATTCAGAGATTTGAAATAACAATCAAAAAAACCCCAGTTCCAAGCTGCTTTCGGGTTAACTAAGAGTGACCATGAAATTGTAAATTGTACAGAAATAGCATATTTAAATAAGTCATTTATCATATTGCATGCACCATATGATATAGCTATGTGGTGTTTTTAAAAGACAAAAATCAGATTATCTTTGGCTGTGTCACCAGATGGTGTGTAACAGGCAATAGAATTATGGATTATGAGACACAGCTTTCACTGCTAGGTAACCTGACTGACAAAACCTTTCTGCTGTGTAAAAACAAGACACTCAAGGACTGATGGCAGAATTATTTTTTTCCTACCCGCAAAAATTCCCCTTGACCAGGAAGCAAGTTCATACAGGTAGCCAGAGCAAGAAACAGGCGATCGAATGAAAATATTTCCACCTCACTCTTATTACGGCATTTTTTTTAACATTAAAACCAAAATTGTTCTTCAAAAGGCTCTCTCCCTATTAATGTAGTTAATTTCATTAATTGCTGCAACTTGAACCTTGTGGTAGTCTTTGTACAAATATAAACCTGGGGAAAAAAACCTGTAATCTTAAAATGGAAGGCCAAGCTTCCAAGTGATTTGGAGAAGTCTCTGGTTACCTGCATGTGTAAGTTTTGATTTAGCAGGAGTGCTTGCAAGGGCAGCCCGAGCCAGAACCAGGAACAGGGAAGCAGAGTGGAAGGGCCAGGGAGAGCAGTGGCTCCTCTTTCTGGTCTGGGTCCAGTCACAGAGTGCCCAGGTGCTCATCTGGAGGCAGGAGAATTGCCAGCACCAGTGCTTTGAAATGCCAGGGTGCTGGATTTCAGTATCTGCACCAGGGCAGAGCAGCCTCACCCCCCACCTGCCTGGCAGCTACAGGGGTGCAGCAGATCCGACACTGCGTGTTCCCTGACACCAGTGGGACTGGCAGGCTCCTGCCTTTGTTTCCTGACAGCTATCTATCTATCTATCCTAGGAGCCTAGGAATAGGCACATTTCTGAAATGCATGCACATTTAAATTATGAACAGACGCGTTTGGTGGCCAGAGAAGAACTGCCTGCCCAGAGCGCTGGCAGCACTGTGCCTTTAAATTGATGCATTCACATTAAAGAGAGACATTTAAATAATGCAAAGGGGTAAACTAGCCTGAGTTATGTGTGGTTTGAGCTGGGTGACTCTTACTGCCTTTTATGGAAATGTCTCATCTAAAGTCCTGCACAATTATCCCCAAGGGCGAGTATTAACCCCATAAAAGAGAGGATATCACCAGTTATGCATCAGACATTATGTGTCTGTGTGATGGCTGTGGTTGGCTTTGGCCGAGGATGGAGCTTTATTAGAGCCCATGCTGGTAGCTGGATAACGGGAACCTGGCCTGGCTTCCTTTATTCGTGACAGAGAGGGAAACTCTTTGGGCAGAGTGATTAACCCATAGCATTAATTAAGTGCTTGTACCATTCTGACATAATGAGGTGCTGTTCATAAAGGAAGGGGAAAGAGAAAGGACTTACAGTGGCCTCATTTTTGAGGGCCACAAGCCTGGCCGTGCTCTGATGGGATGGAGGGGGCTCAGTGAGGCTCCCATGGGTTTGGCTGTGGTGCTGGAGCAGAGTGCCAGTCCCAGGGCTCTGTGTCCCCTCCCTGCTGTGGCACTGCCATTGCTACATGAGGATGACATCCTTGGCATCCCATGTATCCCGCTGGCTGGGGGGCAGGAGTTTGCTCTCTGCTTTGGGGGGCCCTTGGGGCTTACAGGAGGGGCCCTGTGAACGGCTGGTTCGTACAGTGGGCTCCTGAGAAAGTTGTTTATTGATGGAAGCAGTGCATAGGGCAGCGAGTTAGCACTGCATTATCTGATGCGTGGCTGCTGCTCTCCCATGGGCTGGCTGCCCACAGCCAGAGCTGCCAAACCTTCCTTGGATTTATTAATCAGGTGATGTCACGAGTCTGGGCCAGTGTGTCTGCACTGGCCTTGGTGCCTGGCAAAACTGATCTCTGGAAAAAAACAGTGGGAGTAGTGAGCCACAGTCTGCTCCAAGGTGTGCATCCATGCCTTTGGTCATACTTCAGGAAAAACCCTGGCCTCTGCAAAGGTAGTTTGGGCCTTGTTTGGGAGCCACTGAGGCTGTGCCCACATGTGCAATACCACCTAACAGCTACTGACATCCAATAGCAGCAGTGTGCTTTCTTGAGCTAGGAAGAGAAGAAAAATACTGTCTCTGGTTGGGGATACCAAGTGGAACTCAAGGAGGGACAGAGCTGGAAGGCAGTCCTGGCTGAGAGCTATCCAGAATGTCACAGCCATGGCCATGCCCTGCTGTACCCTGGGTGGGAGCTTAACAACTGCCTGTCCAAAACCCAGGGAGTAGAATTCTCTGTATAGGGATCACTGGGGCTTCAGACAGGTGGGAGGTGCTGGCCTTTGGCTATTGGAGCTGCTTTGGCTTGCCTTTCTCTCTGGCTTTTCCCAGCCCTGGGGTCAGAAGCCAAAGAGGAAGAGCAGCAGTAGCACACACTGCAGATATTTTTGAACCCTCATGTTTTATGTTAACTCACTTTCTGTTTTCATTAATTACGTTGCTTTCTGTGCTAGATTGAGCTCAATCCCTCTCATCCATTTTTTTTTCTGTATTCCTTCTTTACAACTTCTCTGTTTTCAGGAGGTAAAAGTAGAAATACGTAATTACAAAAGAAAATTCTTTGAACTTATAAAATGCAGGTTGCTTAAATTATGCAGTTAAAGGATAAAGAAAATCACAGAGCAATTTTAACAAATTGAGCTTAACTGGATTGCACAAACAAACCTCTCATAAGAAATCTTAGAAAGGTGTGTTTGAGGGTGTAATCTTAGCTTGTGGCTAAGTAGAGTTAAACTTGTTTTTCAAGTTGGTTGTGTATAACTTTCTCATGCTAAAGATTGTGAGCATTCCAGAAGGAAAACAGTTCATCTGTAGAAGGAGTCTGATGGTGAATGTTGATTATCTCCAGTAATTCTGGCCCCTGGTCCATGTACAGTACTTTACCCAGTGACGTTCCTTTTGATCTGTGTTCTCATTGTCTGAGTTGTACAATACACGTGTGTGCAGATTTTAATGAAATTACCTTGATGTTTACAGGTAGTGCAACATTAAAATCATCAGTTATGAACCTGAATATAGCACAGTGGACACAGTCCACTCACACTTCCAAATACACTTGCCTTTTTTTGTCAGATGCGAGACAGTTTGTACCTTTAACATGTGTGCAATAGTGTCATGCTCAAAATTCCCTTTTTAATTAGCACCACTACCTCAGTCTTGGGTTCCAAAATTCGATGCAGTTTCTGAATAGTTTTGTAGGCTGGCCAGCGTCCCACATCCTCACTCCAACATCAGTTAAGTTTTTTCCAGCATATACAATGTTGTTGGTGTTTATGTAGTCCATGCAAACTATTGTGAATAGCTGAAGAATTTCCATGTGTGTGTATAAGGAAGCACGATACCTGCAAAACCTTTCTGTACAACAGCCAAGCTTATGTACATAAGAGAACTGTTGATGCTCTATTACAGTTTAATTTGTTAATGAAACAAGATGGACTGAGCTCCTGCTACACCTCTTTGGATGTTTGAGGCTAGGCACAATTAATTTATTTGTACTGTCTGTGTAGGCGTATGCCAGCTAATGTACTGTAAGAGCTTTTATCTTTATGTTCATAATGAAGAGGGGCAGGTTTTTGGCAACGAGACAAGGATTTTCTGATGACTCATCCTCTCTGGATTGTAAAACACTTTCTTGTAAAATCAAAGAAGAAAAGTAGTTCTTTAGAAGTAGGCTCAAGCAGAGTAGTTTGTCCTTCAAAATCTAGCTGCAAAGCAGAAAGAAGAAAGGCTTAGCTGCTTTCATTTAGTTGTAATTGGACCTCTGCTGGAAATTAAATCATATTATTTGAGAGGATGTTCTCGTATAAGGTATTACAGCATCCTTGGAGTAAATGTGCCGTAGGTTACATTGTCAAGTACCTGAGTTTATGCTCTGTTATCATTATATGGGTGTTTTGATCACCTTGGCAGCACATTGAACATTCAGTGAAGTTGGAGATCTCCTTTAACAATAATTGTACTGTTTGGTTTGTGCTGTGTGCCTCCCTGCTATCTAGAAAGAAATGTGGAGTCCAGGATTTGGTGGAAGCTGGAGCAGGGGTTGGGTGTGAGTATCTGAGTGCAGAGCTATATCCTTTTCAGTACAATATTTAGCTTTGCTTTCTGTTTCAGTGACACACTGACCAAGTGGCAGTATCAGGTAAACAGGGAGTATGCTTCATGTTCCTGCTAGTGGAGAATATGAGCGTGGACTATTCTAGGGACATGAGTACTAAAACAAGTAAGAATAATTGGAATGCATGAGTAATTGCTTGATTATGTGTGAGAGGGAAATCCTGCTCTTAACAAAAAAAGATCATCATGTTTTTACCTCGTACTACCTGCGCATGTGTTTATGCATGCTCACCTCTGCAAACACTTCCTCCCACTCATGTTTGCTTTCTCTTTCTGTGGGAGAAACAGGAGAGTCTGGGCAGCAGAGGGATGTCCATTAATGAACTTGCTCAGCCTCCTCTGCGCTCCATCACAGTGCTCTTCCTGAATGACTTGGGTGATGAAGCTCCTGCTCCCTCTTATTAAGGTGGTGTTTATGCAATCCAGAGTGGATTAATTTAAATCCCTGATTTTAATCACAATTTAAATCAACAAGCAGAGCGCTTTGATTTAAATAATTAAGTGTAATCTTGTTTTGCATTTTTGCTTTCCAGTTACTTTCCTAAACAAAGGCTGAGTTTTATTGGTCAATATAATTTGCTAACCAGAGCTGTTTGTTGTGCACAGTTGGGTTTCTCCAAAGACACGTGCACTGCTTACATACATTTACTCACGTTCTACATTTTTACACTCTGCTTTTGCTAGAAAGCAATGAATCACATTTCTTAGTAGTAGTAATAGATCTTTTAATCTCATGTGATTCATGTGTAGTAGTTTGAATTAAAATACGGAAAAGTGATGTTTGAAGACTGCTTTAGTGGTTTAAGTAGGTTTGATCTTCTGGCATACAAGGCAAAAATTTATATTGAAATACGTTGTGCTTTTAAAGCTGATCTGTTGCACAGAACTAATATCTACAGCTAGTGCATTGAGCCAATGGGTTCTGAACACAAAGTGCTTCAAAATTTGTGAGCCACTTACATAGTCTATAGTTGCACATCTCAAATTTTATTCATGAATGCAAAGAGGAAAACAAACTTTCCTGCTTTCTGAATTCCTAATTGTTTTCTTAACTTAAAATGAGCTAATTATAAACTGATCTACCTGAAAATTAAGACAGCTGTTGCTGTAACTTGCAGAAAAAAGTGCTGTTGGAAAAACCCCCCAGGATAAAGCTTCAACAAACTGTTTTAGATGCCAGGAGGCAGTGAATCAGTGAGGCTCTCCACCCAATGGTTTCGTTTTCTCAGAAAAAAATTAACAGAATGAGTAGTGACACATGCATAAAATCACGTGAATTTTTTTAGAAACAAATTTAGAATAAGACAAAATGTAGTATAGGTTATCCTAACTTAATGATTTTATTTGGAAAAACAAAAAAAGTGCTTAATAGGAGGGTTGGCATTTTAATAATATATCTCTAAGCTTTTTTTAATATAGACTTTTATATTCATGCTGGAACACTCCTCATTCATCTCTTAAAAATTAATATTCCTGTTGTATGTACCTTTGCACCTGCTTTCATGGCAACACTTTTGGCAACAGATTCCTGACCATGACAGTTCCTCTTGCTCCAATGCTTTGCTCACCAGAAACATCAGTTTGTATTCTTAGATTAGTGCCAGGGAGTTGTGGGTGGAGTCACAGAGCAGAAGATTAAAGGATTATGTATTCCTAGGCTCTGTACCGGAGCACATAAATGTTAACAGCTCCATTCACAGAATGAGAAGGGTGCTTTAAGGATTTGACGCGAAGTATTTACATTGTAAATTTAGGCTCATTTTGCTCTAAATGAGAGAACAACAGCCAAATCTAGATAATATGCACTCCAAAACATTATTTAAATGTTCCCTTCCACTGATTACTCATAAGGGGACTGTTAAGACAGCAAGTCTGTAACACTGCACATGGGAATTGCAGTATTCAGTATCATCAGGAAGTTGCACAGAAGAGATGGAAGCTTGCTCAGTTTGAGATGTCTGAATTTCCTTCTGTTTCTTCCCTAATTGTAGATTTTTCTCTTCTGATAGTGTAGCTAAGGAGTGGGAGGTTGATTAAATTTAATTCCGATTTATCTGAGTTCAGTCCTGTTATCTCTTAAAATGTGTCTCTAAAGGTTAACAGTCCTTTGGCATTTTCATCTTTGCTTTCTTACCCTGAAGGAAAACTTAGTGGCTTGCATGTCTAGGAAGTTGAAGATAGCTGATTGTATTTTTCCATATCTACAAAGCAATATTATATCTGCATTCATATCTGCTCCTGGAAAATTTTTTTAGGTTTAATGTTTAATTTCCATATGCTTAAAAGGGAAAGTTGTTCAATCCCGAGGGTTTCATTTCGCTTCGCCTCCAGGCAACCTTTCAGTCAAGGAAAGGTCCATAGTGCTGCTCAGCTCCGTTTTGTGTTTCGCTTCCTGCCCCACGCAGTGTGGAATAAAAGCTGGGGACAAAAGGGAGCCCTGCGGGGGCACGTGGTGCCTTTGTGGGGAGCCTGGGGGGGACCAAGGTGACGGATGCTCCTGGGGATGCTGCTGCTGCTGCCCTGCTCTGCCTCTGCCTGGCCTTTGCTGGGCAAAATCTCCTCCCGGGGCTCTGTCCTGCAGTCAAGTAGTAGCAAACTTTGGTAGTCCCACCAACTGTGAGCTTCCAGTAAGTAAAATTAACCACTGAAACTCTATCTGGGACTTGGGACCCCAGTATCTCTGTTAGAGGCCAGCTGGGGCTTTACGCTGTATGGACTGTGCTTTCCCAGTTTGTGAGTTTTGCAGAAATACCAGACAGCTGTAACATACTTTGAATAGGTTTTTTTTACCTATGAAGGGGTTTTCTTTTACCTGAAAAGAAAGAATAGGCAAATGAACTGATTGAGGAGGGTCGTTTTGTTTCTCTGCCAGATGAGAAGATCTGGTTTCTTTCATGAAGATTTTTTCTAAGTAGAATTCCAGCAGTCTACTGTAAGAAGACAAAATATTTCTGGAATGCAACACCTGCGCAAAGAAAATGAATTACCGTGTGCCAAAATCCTTCAGTAAATGCTGTGTTGTGTGGATAACTTGACAAAAGTCTTGCAGCAAACCATAAACATCTGCAAAACATTTGAAAATCTGGTCCAGACTTGGGGCTGCTTGAATTCTATGGCATTTGTAATAATTTACTGTTCCACAATATGTAATTATTTGTGTGCACCTTAGGACTAATTTTCTTGGCAAGAGTAGAAAAAGGTCTATTTTATTAAAGATGTAAGAATGACTGATATCCTTTACCTGTGCAACTCCAGGGTCCATGTTTATCTTTTACCTCTGGAATGCATTTACTTGTCCCTATGCACTTGTCTGTGCAGCGTGGTAAGGAATGGGAAAGGCGCAGCACGTTCAGTCCAAACTGCAGACACGTTGCCTTTTTTTTTTTTTTTTTTATTCCTTGGGGAAGCACTGAGAGGATTGAAGTCATTCAGCTAGCTTTGTTCAGCTGAGCTGAACTTTGAAAAAACCCCACGCCATGTGTGCTTTTAGTGAACTCAGGGCCTAATCCTAAATCTTCGGAGTTCAGTGACAGGTTGGAGTGGCCAAGGAGTGAATCATCGGCTGCGCACCAGCCGCGGCTCTGGCGCTGCGCGGGCATTGTCCTCCTCGGCCCACTCGTGTGAATAATTACCTATGCTCTCATGCAGGGCCTTCAGCTGGGGCAGGTTCAGCGGTGCACAGAGCCAAGAGACCAAAGGAGTCTTTTTAATGTCGCTTTTCTGCCGGGAGGAGCACCCACATAAGTGGTTTCGTCGCGCAGTTCTTGCCCCAGCTTCCCAAAACGCTCGGTATCTGTGCTCGCTGCCAGATTTCTAAAGACCTCAGCTTCCTGGAAGGCACCTAAATAAGGGTCAGATTTTGAAAAGAGCTTAGCACCCAGCCTGCCCAGCTTTTCAGAAAATCTGGCAGCGAGCTGAGGAGCTGAGGCTGTGTGGAGATGCTGGGAAGAACGCTGCCTTCCCACACGGCGCGCCGGGCCAGCGCTCGCAAACATTGTCAGCGAGAACAAACAGCAGCGGGGAGAGAGCCCCCCGCACTCTGCTCTGACAGACCCCGCGGAGGGGCTCAGGGGCCTTTCCCTTTCTAAAGATTCCGTTCGGGCATCGTCAAAAGAAATAAATAAAGCAACATCATTTAAAAGCTCTCGGAACAATAGTCTCTTCCACTTCCCTTCCTCATTGTGGAGCCCTGGGCCCGGCTTTTGTTTATTTTGTCCTGCCAGCCTCATGGTGCCGGATTGGTCGGTGTCTGATTTCATTCCTGTGGGTGATGTCAAAAGCTGACCCAGAAGTTCTCGGCAAGTTTGCTTTTAGCTTTCAGTTGTTGTTTTTGTGCGTGTATCCGTGTGCACAAGAGTACTTTTCGGTCCTAGGAGGATTCTGTTACAGGCTGAATATTATTCAGCTGCAAAACTAATAAGGAATAATATTTGTGCCAGGAACTGCGTGGCTTGTTTCCTACAAATACTAGGAATAGCAAGCAATTCAGGCACCGTGAAATTATGGAAGTTGTAATTAGTATTAATTATAGTTCTGGTATTACTCTAAGACATAAAAAGGAAATTCAAAATCTGTAATGAGAATTTTGTAACAGAACTGAAAATTGGGATGATTAGTTAGAAGGCTGATTTCACATTCGTATTTAACACTACTACCAATTTTCTTTTTATAGCTGTATTAGAACCGTAATGTTAATCTTTTTTTTTACTATTATTTTTATTGGTTGTCAAAGTGACAATTTAAATATCAGGTTCTCACTGAGGTGTGCATGCCACTGATAACTATTCCATGTTTATTTTTATAGAAAAATAAGCTATGTTTAAGGGTTTTTTTTGTGTGCTGTATCTGCAAATATTCCTATCTTTATTAAACGTTGTTTTCCATTTCTCTGGCCTTAACACTTGGGTATTTTTCCTTCAGCAGCCTCTGACCTCTCTCCTGTGTTTCTTTTTGTTAGATAAGTAAAAGATGAGCATTACTTTATAAGGACATAGTTTCATACCCTTGTCCTCTCTTAGAGTACAGTCAAGTTGCTTGTATAAACACGAACAGTTTTGCTTACTTTTCAGTTTATTCGAATGCCAATTTAAGCTTATTGAGTTGTGTGTCCCCACCTCTGCCCCAGTCCTGTTCCCTCCTTGTCCCTTTGCCTCTTTGCTTTGTACAACATCACACCCAAATGTAGTAGTAGTATGGACCCAGCTCCAGAAAATACTGTGTTATGCTCTGGGATAATATTGTAAAATTACCTTCTCTGTCTCTCTCTCTCTCCTGTATGGATATGTCTTTGCTAAAGGTTTGTTGTTGTGTGTCAGATTTCACAGCAAAATACCTTGATCAGATTTCCTTTAAAGAGAATGAAACACCCCTCCAGCTCTGCAGTACTGCATCCAGAAAACATCCCTCGTTTTCCTGCCCATGGTCTCTTTTTCTCATTGTCAAGGCAAACAGAATTAATGCCCTGAGATTCCTTGGAAGCTGGAGACTTGGAGAAATTTGGATGTCTCAGAAATAGTCCAATATAAAGCAGCAATGCAAGGCTAAAGTACTTTTCACCTAAAGATAATTCATTGTACAGATTCAGTCGTGCTATTTGAATTCCCTAAGCCTCGTTTATGGTCATGGAGGATGCCATCCACTTAGGAAGGGCTGTGCAAGCCCACCGAGGCACCCAAGGGTTGAGATTCCAGAAACTGGCCTCTGGATCATGTTGTGTCCTTGTTCAGTCTCCTCTCTCCTGGCTGAGCAGTTTTCACCCAGGGCCCTGGGCTGGCCTTGGTGCCTGCCTGGCCCAGCTCCAGCTGCATCCCAGCTTTGCCTCCCAGGTGCTCCGTTGTTTTATGACTGGCTGCCTTTAGAGAGGCCTCCCTCATCATCCCTGCCCGAGAGCAAACACTGCAGCACCAGTGACATAAGCTTTACAAAGAATTTGTTGGCTGATGGTGCCCCCAGCTCTGGTGGAAATGTTAAGAAGCAAAAATGATTTTATCTGCATTCTGAATCTGTTTTAAATACTGCGCTTTTTTATGATTTCCATATGATTCTTGGGGATTTTAACATCAAAAGACCCAGATTATCCTAATTGGTGTAAGAGGCTGGAAAGGTTTTCTTCATGCTGGACTTAAATAGGGTTCCTGCTTGGATGCTTTTGCACTGGCTTAGTCCTTTTGTGACATGAAAGCCAGTTGCAGTTAAGCAGATTTCCCCCCCCTTTTTTGTTTAATAAACTGAAATAACCATACTGTTAAGTATTAAAATGCAGAAGCATCATGCATTTTTAAAGCTTCCAGAAATAGCCTACATCGCATTGCAGAAATTAGCAGAGCCATACATGTAATGAAAAACATTTGGTAATGGACTCTGGATCAATTAGTGGCTGATTTACTGCCCGTCCTGTGTTTTCCGTCCTCTCCATAAACTCCCCTTTACAGACAGGAGCAGCGAGGATTTCTTGGAAACTTTTTTGAGGAGAGAGGAAAACCCCTTCGATTTAAAAGCGCGGCGAATGGCTTTGCAGGGCTTTGCTGCCAGGGATTGCTTTCCCTGGTTCTCAGGAGAGCAGCCTTCCATGCTGGCCGCAGTTCTCCTCCAGGGCCGGAGCCGGAGCCGGAGCCGCCTGGCTCGCCGCTCCCGCACCGCGCGCGGCCCTTCCGCGCAAACCCGGCTGGGCCCGGCCTGTGCTCAGCCCTGCCAGGCTCTGCAGGGCTGCCCGTGCTCAGGGATCTTCCCCCTGCTCCAGGGAAGGGCAAAACAGACAGAAAAGGGTCCGGGGCTGCTGCGTCTCGCCGTGTTTTGGCCCCGTGGATTTGCGCTTCGAACAATGGCTCTGCGCTCCTCTCTGATGGTTTGATGTCTGGGAATAAATGTCCATTTGAGATGGCATAATTTCCATTTGCTTCCTGCTGAGTTCAACAGTTTAGGTAAAAGTATGCTCTGCTGTTCCAGCTGTTGCTAAGAGTCTTAAGACTCAGATTTTTCCTCTTACCCCCTTTTTGCACTCTGCCATACTTGCTGAAGGCAGTTTCAGTAAACTGTGTTTAGCCTGCTCACTACTGGCAACATCCTCTTGAAAAACTGGGCACCAGAACTTGTTTTGGGGCTGAAAAAAAATCTCTTTGTGGTTTTGAATAAAATTCCAAGCAGAAGAATAGAATAAAAAAAATAAAAGAAGGACGATGGGGGGGAGACAAAACAGCATCTATGCACACAGGTCAGATTTTCAGCATTTAGCTAACTGCTTGTTTTGTTGTGCTGTAGCTTCTAAACTATCTCTGTAAAACATTTACTTGTTTGGTTGTAATCGTACCCTTCGCTAAATGTTTGCTTTGCATGTGAAACAAAGCCTTCCTTAAGACTGCAATGAAACCATTAGTTAGTTCTCCTTTTTAAAAAAGCAAAAGCCAAACGAAGTTAAACCTTCAATCATGAATAAAGAATTAAAATAATAGCGGAGTTTCTAACGTGGAGATCTCAGTGCAAGTCTTAAATAAAATCTGCAATGCTCTCTGCAGGTTTTAGCTGATTTTGTTTTCTGTGACCACAGGTCTGAGGTCACAGCAGTCTTCTGATGTGTCTAAGTGACAGTTTTTATTATCTGCATAATTCTTCTTATTTTAATTTTTGATTTCCATCTCGTGGTGCACAGTTACTGGAGTATTTCTGCAGTTATCTAGGTGTTTACTTGCATATTTGGATCTTGCTTTTTCCTTCCCCCTCCCTCACAGGAAAGTAAATCATTGAAAGGAAAAGACTACCAGATAGAAACAGATAATTTATATAACAGAAAAAATAAAAATAATAATAAAAAATTAGAATCCTACAGTCCTTTATGCAACAACCATCTTCAAGAATGGAAAAAAGAATGGAGTGGAAAAGCAATTGGAATTTATGTGAAACTCTCAGTGGGCTCATGGACACAGATAACGATTCAGTACTAAATGCCTGGAAAGAACATTTCCTAATTTTTGCCCAAAGAACTGTTGTTTGCAGAACTTATGACATTAACATGGTGGGAGAAAGACTCTAGAAAGATGAGAAAGAAGATACAGGGATCCAGATACTCTGACTTTTTATAGGAAAGGTTTTCACTTTATAGCAAATTCTGTTCACACAGTTCCAAGTCCCTGGGAAAGAAATCTGAAAGTTTTACTGTGAGAGAGAAAAGACTGACACAATTTCAGCAGTGAGTGAGCTTATAAAGCATGCCTGGGAAAGTCCCTCATGCAAATCATTCATGATCATGTTTGTCCAATTCTAAAAGCCAAACTCCCTGAAAATCAGAGCAACTTTGTTGGAATAGGATGTAGAAGTTAAACCTTCTGTGCTTCACAGTGAGTATGACGTCACTGACAAGATCTGACACTTTCTTCACTTTGTAAGATTGAACTCATATTTTCCATCTGTGCATGAATGTGTGTATGTATTTGTTTTTCCTTTGTTCCTTAATATTGCTGTGAAAGCAGACCACATATTAAAGAAAACCTGTGAGTGTTGCCAGGGCCGTGTGCCTTCATAGTCATTTCCCAGGTTAAGTGAGGCTGTGGAGTCCCCAGTACTAAGGCCGTTCATATGCAATATTGTGCCTGTCTCAGGCTGCTTTTCAAAAGTGTCCTATCAGCTGCAGAATTCCCACTGAAACTGGTAGGAATCCTCAAGGAGCACCTCTCCCTGACCCAGGAAGCCTAGTGCCAGCCATCTCCTGTCCAGGGTTGCCCGTGTTACGCGGGTGATGCTGTGAGTCCTGCCTCGGGGCTGCCAGGCCTTTGGAAGCCCCATTACCTGAGTGAGAAGGGAGAGGAGGCCAGGCGTGTGCTGCTGCAAGCCAAGGTGCCCTTCCCCTACTTGGAATATGCTGAAAGCCTGAGAAAGCCAGAGGGGAAGGTTTTTTTGCCAGCTCCTAACTGATGTAGTGGAGGGTGCAGGGCAACAAGAAACCACTTGTGGCTTCCTTAATCTGCATCACTGGGTCCTGCTGTGCAGCTCTGCTTTATGGTTTTGGTGAGATAGCCCTGGTAGCCCACAGCTTGCTGGAGTGAAGTTGCACTGCCTCTGGACCAGTCTGGTGATGAGCTGGAGTGCCACGAGCTGCTGTGCAGAGGCAGGAGCCCCCTGGAAAATCTAGTTCATCATTGCAGCGTGGGAGATGCAAAGCACCTTCCTTGTCTTTGAGATTTCACCCTCTGCTTCTGGTGCTGTTGTAACTTTCAGCCAGCTTCAAAGTCACCAGTGCCAATATACTCACTGCCCTCTCCCTTGGCCTGCTGGAATATCTGAAATCATTTACAGAAAGGAATAGAAGATTCAAAGATGGCTTGAGGTTTTTTTCAAAATTTACCATAAGTTTACTATGGTAAAACCTCAAGCCATTCTCACATCTGCTTTCTACACCAGTTGTCTAACTCTTATGCTGCCTGGGAGGAGGGACCCATAATTCAAATTATTATTCCATCTTCCAAGGGTATAAACATTTTTTTTCTCTGTATAGTGTCTAGGAAGGAGTGTCATCTGGACATACAGCAGTGTCTTCCTCAGATTGCTTCTTTAGCTGATCCATGGTGGTTTCTCTGAGGGAGTTCATCAGGATTACTGAAGACACATTCAGAGTTTCTATAGTCCCTGTACAGTCATTCTTGTGAGACTGGCTGGGACAAAAGTCTTCTACGAAGGAAAAAGAAATCTGAAATTGGAAGTGTTTTTCCATGAGTTGTCGTTTTTTTGTGGCTGTGGCATAAAGAAGGTTGAAGGATCTCTATAAGACATGAGTCTATTTTTGACCAGACTGAATCTGAAAAGATTTAATTGTCCAATTCCGCCCTAAGTAAATTCTTTAATTTTTTGCAGTAGCAAAATGATTTTCTCACCCTTTTGTGCTGTGAAATGTATTCTGAATTTGTACTGTTGGTCCAGAACAATAGCTGGACTCCCTGTTTGGCCAAGAGGCCTGTGTGTGAGAGCCAACTCTCCATGCACACGGCAGGCTGAGCCCAGGGAATTGCAGGGCTCAGTGTGTGTGAACACAGAGCTCCCCTCTGCCTGCATCTGTGGTGTGGGAAGCTGGGACTTCTGGAGAGACCTGCAGATCTTGCTGTGTGAACCTCTGTCTATTTGAGAATAGAGAATAACCAGATAGGGTTTGGTTCTTGTATCCTTAGCTGGCAGAGGTGTGTTGTAGCTGTACTTCTCCTCAGGAAGGAGATCTCTCCTGGCAATGTGTGGCTTGGAGTGCTCTCATAGCACAGGGAAGGGTCACAGCAGCCTTAGGGGTGTCAGCTGTGCAAAGTGGACAAAGGTAGCCTGGGGAGGCCTTGGAAATGAGGGAGCCATAAAGACCTTTGCTCCTGTTCTATGAGTTGTTTGTGAATTTACTGATGGGAACAAAATGACTCGTAAGCCCAGGACTCGTAGCTGATTCGGTCATGCCCACGGTGTGGTGCAATAAATAACCCTTCTTCTACATGGACATGACTGGTAATCAGTAGCTTGCTAGGTACTTCTAGCTTCTAAAACAGCTGCATGCCCTTGTGGGAACCTGAACTTTACATGTCCATTTTCTGTCCAGTCTGGGAAGTGTTGCTGTGATTGTGTACCTCGGATTTGCAGATTCGGTTCTTGTCCTGAATTTGGGGTGGGGAGTCCCCAGTGACACTGGCTGGCTTCAGTGGAACACATGGTGCTTGGCACCTCCTGCACTTGGGGTCGGTTGTTTGTGAAGAAAAGTGAGCACGAGGTTCTGCACAGGGTCCTCCCAGGGTGTCCTCCCAGGGCCCTGGGAAGAGCTCAGCAAGCCACCAATCCTACAGGACAGGCTGCAGAGTCAGAGTGCAAATCTGCTTGTAAAGCTGTAGGAAATGTGGCAGATGAAGTCTCAGCGTGACATTAATCTCTCATATCTAAAGCACAGCTGGTGAGTCTCTGGTGCTCTGCAGTACTGAGCTATGGCCTCCGAGAGGGCTGAACGCAAAAACATCCTGCTCAGGCCATCTCAGCGAGGGGAGAGCTGTGTTTGCCATCCAGGGCACGAGGTTCAGCTGTGGCCTAGGAGATACAGGGTTCCTTGCTCACTTGAACCCACTCCTGAAGCTACAGCCTCAGGGCCTCTGTGCAGTATTAACCTATTCCCTAATGTTTGGGCTGTCTGTGGGAGTTCTCCCACATATTGTTCTCTCAGCTCAGTCCCCAGCACTGAGGGGGTCCTCAAATGTCAGTGTGCAGCTCATACCCATCAGCACAGAGCTTGCTACCTCTCATGTGGGTCTGCAAACCGTGCTACCACAGCAAGGGTGGCTGCAGAGTTTGAAGATGTGTAGAACGCACAAGGCTGCTGTTTCCTGGTGACTGACCTGTATGGTCCTCAGGTAGACAAAATTTATCAGCTATGGCCTCAAAATCCTTTTTTTTTTGTGGAGATCTATAACAAGTCACTTGTGACTTTTGTGACCTCGCCGCTCATTAATATGAAGTCACATAGACAGCTAATTTAAGCTGGACTAAAGCACGACACCTAAAATGTGAGGAAGTGCAAAATGCCATCAATTGCTTGTGCTGGACTTACATAGATATAAAGTCCTTTGGTGAACAGATGTGGATTTAAATACATGCTTTCCTGTTTTCTTCCTGCAAAATCTCCATACAGGTGGTCATCTGTAAAGCCCCAAATCTCCTGGGACCTGGTTATCTGTCCTGGAAGTGGCCACTTGTCACACAGTGTATAAGACTGACAAGGATAGGTCTGCAGCCTAGGCTGTGGTACATGATTTAATGTGTAATTGTTTCTATCTGGTTAAAAATTGTTACCTGATTTAAATTTCCTAATGAAAAGCAGAACAGCTCACAATGTTTACCCTCCATCTGCTGTCATTTATAATTAGACTGCAAACTCCTCAGAGCAAGAACTTGCTGCCCTTCTGTGCACCTACAGTGCCAAACACACTGGGGTCTTGATATTAGTTGAGCTGCCATTAATAATAAATAGAGAGTAAAAGGAGAATGTGTAAATGCATTCAGACGTGTAGTGAGGCTTTTAAGTATAATTGTTATCGCTGCAAATCTCTGCGTGGTTGGCAGCTGGGCTGCCCTGGAAGTGCAGCGTCCCTGTAATTGAAGTCTGCACACTTTGCTGCTCCCTCTGAGCCTCTCCCTGGTAGGCAGTGCCCAAGTATCCCTGGGAAGGACCCAGGGTAGGGATATTCAGGAGCAAAGACAAGCCAGACGGTTTCCTTCAGCTCCCTTTCTGAGAGCCTTAAGAATGCCCAAGCTCATTACACTAGGATATGGCTCAAGGTTAAGTAACTTTTCAGTAATTAATACATAAACACAGGGCTATGGTTTCATCCTGGGCTCTGCCCTTTGGAATCCCTGTGTAACAGTGTGGAAGGGAAGCTCTCTGCTGGATGGGACACAGCACCCAGGTCTGCTGCACATCTGTGCTGCTCTGGAGAGGGGAGGGAGCTGAGAGCAGGCTCCCTCAGTTCTCATCAGCATTTTACCTATTCATTTCATTTTGTTGATCCTCATTGTGCCCTTGTTCTCTGCTCTGTCTGGTTTTCATTATTGATTTGGATTGATTTGCATTTTGGATGATATTTGTGCTACTAAGGTTTTCTGCTGCCAGTTGTAAAAGCAACAATTTTGAGAGCGGAATATTTGGGGCTTTGTTTTTGTAACTCAAGCGATTGCTACTTATGGTAGTGCTGGAAATGCCAGAGGTAGGTAAATTTTATAGAAGGGAAGAGTTACTGGTGTGCTGTAGTGATTACTGATGGTGGACTGTAAGCTAGGAATTTTTATATTTTTCTAAATTTGAACCTCTAGCCTTCAGGTTGTTTCCCCCACCCTCTGGTAAATTGTTCCCTTCGGTTCTGGAAATTGTATTCTTGCCGTGAGAGTTCTTGAATTTCACATTCCCAGAAAATTTGTGTTTTAGTTTGGATCAGCTGCAGGAAGAGGTGGAAAAATGTGGAGTGAGAGCAAGAATCATTTGGTAGGCACAGCTGTGAAACAGGAATAAATCAAGGTGGCAGAAAGGTGAGCTAGAGAGGGAAAGAAAATTGAGAAGATTGTTACTGTAAATCCTCATGGTTAGGAAATCCAACCATCAAATTGCAGCTGCAGTGTCAGAAAATTTGAATTACATTCCATTTTAAGAAGAAAAGTGTATTAATAAAACAGCGTGCAATATATCTTCCACGCACAGCAGAAATAAAACCACTTTTGAGCTCTGACTACAAATGTATTCATTGTAAAAGTAACACTCTTGTTGATCTAAAATCTCATACACTTATCTGCTGTCATATCTATCTGTGGTGCAGTGACACTGAGCCGGGAAATGCTGTTCAAAAAAGAATTCACATGTGAAAAATAAGCCCTTGGCTCTAAGTCACAATGTTTCTCTACCAAGAGCCAAGCTTGCTTCTACTGTAATGTTCATCAGCATTTTTTTCATGCTTTCAAATAAAATTTTTAAAATGTCATTTGAGGAAACCAACAGCTATTTGGAGGAAGAAAGCCAAAATACTTTCTTTCTCTGGGTCATTTGCTGGCTCCTTCCCTTTCTGGGTCATTCATTTTTCCCTGGGTCACTCTCTCATTCTTATTCATATTCATTTAATAATAATAATAACAACGAAAATAGTCAAATGAAATATATTTGCCTAGGATTTCCAAAGATTTAACTAGCAGTAAGTAGAAAAAAGCGTGCTTGGTTTCAAGGGCACTGGATCACAACCTGTCTGAGCTTCTCAGTGAAGAGGATGTGACAAATGGTAAACACAGAAAGGTCTAAAGAATCATGTAGCAAATCAATGGCTAAGCAGGAGAAGAACCAAGAGCACTCTCAGGCTTTCCTTGAAGTGTTAGACTCACTGGAAATAACACTAAATGGTTCAGGACAGATAGTCAGATCTCCCACAGCCTTGCCGTTCTGACATGTGTTTACCCTTCAAGTCCAGAAATGGTTCTAGCTTAAAGAGAGGTCTACCCTGCAAGGACTGAAAAGCCTGCAACATGAAATTGAAAAAGAAAAAAGTGCAGGGTTTAAATGGTGTTTTGTGGTGATGAATTAAATGGTGAAATCTGAAGTCTCAGCTGTCAACATGAAACCACTGTTAGTCTCTAATTCGAAACGTGCTGGAGAAGCTATGCTACAGGTGTTCAGTTTTCCCTACAATAAAGGCATCCACTGAGTTAAAGGAACACTTGTGCACAGACTTTATGAAAAACAGAGGTGATTTTGAAGAGCTAATGTGAATTACCATAATTTAAATGTATAAGTAATTGAGTCTATTTGTCGTCTTCTGAGCTTGACTAAACATTTTGTATAAAACTGTGTGCGTGCATGAGCATTAACTGTTCTTCCTAAACAGATTTTGGTACTGTCTATCCTTCAGATACTAAGTAATACTGTGTTAGAGGCATTGTATTTATACCAGAAATTGCAGCTATCAGCTGGTTTTAACTAGGTATTCTTGACCAGTGCGGGCAGAGACACATTTCTTCTGTCATTTGAAAACATTACTGGCATTTCATTGAATATTCTCCTCACCCTGGGAAATCTGTAGGATTTATTATATTTTCATATTACTACAAAAAAATCTTGTTGGAGGAGCTCCTTTCTGCAAGGATTTTTGTTGGCGCTCACTTCCCACCCCCTCTTCCCCATGTGGCAGGGATAGGTGTTAGGCCCAGGCAGGGACAAGCAGAGAAGGGTGAAAATGCTGAGCACTGATGTCCATGTGAAGCAGGAGGAGTGCAGCCCTCCCTTTCCAAGACCCAGCTCCAGCTGTGGGGCAGCAGGAGGGTCACTCACTAGGGGAGGATGGCCAGGGGCTGCTAAGCTTAGGTATGGACCTGCTCCCTCCCAGCCAGCCAGGTTATTTATCATCTCTGCCTCTCCAGAAAGTGTGCACACCTTTCACAGGACAGTTCCTTTGGGGGGTACTTGGGCCTGGAGTCAGAGCTGGAAATGAGGAGTGAGGTCTTGGACTCTTGGTTCTTTAGGCAGAGTGAGAGGCAGGTGATGATTGCCGGGGAAAATGTGAATGGTGAGCGCAGGGGAGGAAGGGGTGCTGTGGCAGAAATGAGTGTGCTGTGAAATTGCTATTTTCGTTAAATTCTAGATTTTTAAAGTCCAGGAGAATTACCAGGATTATTTCCTAGGCTTGTGCTTTTTGTTTGGGTTTTTAGATGTTTTGTTTTCTGCTGCCTGAACCGAGCCATCTCTTCTTTAGCTCTGCCGGCGTCCAGTGAATTCACCATTCTAATGGTTGCCAGCAAAGTTATTTTTGTGGAAAATTGACACCTCCTGAAGCAGGATTAAACTACACTGAACAAGGAGGTGAAATAGACTGGAAATATAAGTCAGAGCTTAAGACAGAAATTGCTTCCTCAACAGGCAATAACTACAAGAGAAGTGCAGAATAACTACATAACCATTATATTGGGTTTTGAAAACGCTATAGCCAGTCATTGTAGATTTTACTTATGTTCAGCAATTAAAGATTGCCACAGCCTGGGATTGTTTCAGGATCTCAGCAGGAGAGTGTTTTCTACTACTCCCTTGTAGAAGATGTAAGTCCTGCTGCATAAAAGCATCCTTAACTCTCAGAGGAATCTTATATGAGTTGCCAGAAAAAAAAATTTCCGTTGTGGACAAAGTGCAATCTGTCATTCTGTATATGAGACCGTCATATGGACAGAGTGAAGCCAATGCCAGTGCATTCACCACCTGTGGAAGGACAGGTGTTGGAGGCAAGAGTGAGACACAAGAAAGAAGTTGCAGTGTGGAAGTGCTGTATTAGTAACGCTCATTTACTTACATGGAAGGCTTCCTTTGTAAGAGAGAGATGAACAACTCAAAATATAATTTGGCAGGTAATGTGCCCATAACACTACTGCTAGCAGTTGGAAAACAAAATTAGTTAAAATACTTTTATTTGACAGCTACTGCATTTGCAAACAAAATTGCTGCTTTGATTTTTCTCTATACACAAAAACCCGAGGTGGGGTTTCCAGTGTTGATGTGTGATGCAGACACGAGACATGTTGTGACTAGTTGACATGGACCCCAAGTCCTGTCTGGTTTCTGAAATCTCCTTCTGTTTAGAGTTGGTGAGAACAAGGCCAGAAACTGGGATAAAATCTTGGCCCTGTTGAGGGCCATGGCACTGTGATTTCACCCCTTCAGTTCTTTTTTTTATTTTTTTTTTCTGTATTGCAGTCCTGTGTCCTATCACCAGAAAACCACAGCCTTTCCCAAAGTGAGCCTCCCAGTATTATCACTCCTCTGTTTCCAGGCTCCTCCAGGGCTGATAGGCAGAGCCCTTTTTCCAGCCAAAACAATTGCTAATGGAGATGTGAGGAGCTTCATTAAACTTGGAGTGATTATTCATATGTATAAAATGGCTCTGTGTTGTCAGAATCAGAGCCCGGGGCTGTAGCTCAAGTAGTAGCACCAAAGCAGAAGAAAATTGTTTTCTCCTGGTTTTGTCTGGTACAGAACCAGCATGTTCTGATGATCATGAGATATTCACAATCTCTGTAGCAATTTTAGAGGGATAGAGCTCATAGATAGTGTTTGGTAGAGTTTCTTAAGTTCTAAAATGAATTTTAGCTGCGATTTAGCTCTTTCAACAAATGTTTGATCAAGTCTGTGTGTGTGTGTGTTGTGTGTGTTTGCACTTACACAAAGGAGTGTTTGTATAACATGTGCAAAGCAGAGAACAAGTGGGCTTGAGGGATAAAAGGTGCCAGCACTGGATTCCAGGGCCAGCTTTGGCCAATTGGATGCTGCATTTGTCCCAGACTTGCTTTTCTCCTGCTTCATAAAAGAAGGGTGCTTCTTCAGCTTGGAATAGGGAAAGGGTTAATCCTGTGGCTGTTTCTTGTTTAAACAAATGCACCTGAGTAAATGAATGAACCTTTTACTTTACTGTGCCTTTTTTGTACCTTTTTAACAGAATACTTAAATCATTATATAAAATACTTTTTATATAGGCGAAAGTTTTATGTTACATATGAACCAGTCAGACGTTGGACCACCCTTCAAATAGCATTGGTTTTCCCTTTCCTGACTAACTTACATAAAGTTCTTCAAGCAGGTGGTTTTCTGGCCCTTTTCCCACCTCACTTGGAGCTGCTAAAGTGAACACTCATGTTTTTGCAGCCATTGTGGAAAAAAACCTTTCATCCCGAAAACAAGTTATTAAAAAAAAGAAAAAAAGAAAAGAAAAGAGAAAAATCTAATACTGGAGTACAAAACCAGTTAGTCATATGCCAGGAATAGAATCAGAGAGCTGTGAATGTGAAGGATTCCATCTGGTTTTGCACGTCTGTGTGACATGGGAACTCCAATAAAACTAGGGAAGCCTGGGGAATCAGGGGGAACAATTGGGTTTCAGAGCTACATCTAGAAAGAATGACTTACTGCCAAGTCCATCATTTGTGTGAGCAGTGGATCATATGTGGTCCCAACAGGAAGCTAGGAACACACCAGAGACCAAGGATGTACCCAATTCTGATGTGTCTAACACTTGGTAGGTGGTGTTAATAGTTCCAGCTTGGCTTTTGGGGTACAGAATGACTCGTCATGCCCAGTGATGCTGTGGGAAGGCAGTTTCAGCTAACTACAAAGAGGAGGTAATCTGTTTGCCCATGTGAAAGCCATTGACTGCATTTGCATCATTCACATGCTCCCAGGTAGATGGGACAGAAACAGAGGGAAAACCACCTCTAAATGCAGAAGATGTCAATGTCCAAAGGTGTTCAGTGTGTTTGTGTCTGTATCCAGGTCTGGATCCCAAGGCTGTGTGTAGGGAGAGGTAGGAAGAGATGAACAGCACTGGAACTGAAGGAGGGCCAGTGTCTCATCTCTTAGAGCTTTTACACTGTAGTTGGTAATTTGTGGAGTCACTGGGAAGGCACAGAGCTTCTCTGCAGGCTGAAACACTGCCTCAGCCTCCACTGGGTGACTGAACTTAATGCTTTCAAGGAATAGACAGTTATTACACGTCAGCAAGAACTGCCATCTATTTTTCTATCCCATTTTCCAGTCTTGTACTTCAAAAAACCCTTTTGTCCTTACAGTTACACATACTAGTTTGTATTTTCTGTTTACCTGTGTTGGCAGCAGAATGAATTATAGTGACCTGCCAAACACATGCACCCTGAACTTGCCCCAGGAAAAGCATTGGCTGCAGACCCTGCCCTGAGGGACCTTCTGTGGCCTCTAACTATAGGTCTTGGGGCTGGGAAGTGTTTCTTACAGAGCTGTTTTCAGTGCCCACGAACAGTCCTCTGGCCAGCCCAGGCTGTGTCACTTGCCCTGGCAGCAGAGTCCCCCTTCCCTGAGTGGAGAGACCCGCCTCGGTCACAGACCATTCTTCTGAATAATAGTTATCCTTCTGAATAACTGGAAAATGAGTGAAATATTAATAACCCCCACTTCACAATCTAGCAGCTTGTGCCATGCTGAATTCACAGCTGGAGCACAGCTGCACTGAGCCCTGGGTGCCACCGCTGAGCCGTCCCCGTTGGGGCACGGAGGCGCACGGTCACCCCGCTGCACAGCACAGCAGCTGGGCTGTTGCACACTCGCTTCCTGCAGTTGCAGGAAGAATGGCTTCTCCTTCTGAGAGCTGGTAAATATTTTATCCTTGCCTTTGCTTTTCGTGTTGGCAATTAGCAAAAGCAAGCCAGACACGGTGCTGCTCGCCGTTCTTCATTCCACTGAGTGCCAAGTCACATTTAGAATAATCTTTGTTGGTTGCCACCACAATGCAGTGTTGGAGCTGGGTTAAATCCCAGGAACACCCTTATAATGGAAAGCAGCTGGGTGTAAATGAGCACTAGCACCTAGGATGGATGTGGCTGCTTCGGTATCACATGAGGAAGGAATTGTATCTCCAACAGCTGTGACCATAATGAGATAGGGATTCACAAGGGGTATGCTGAGATTCACCTACCCGGTGATAACTTGGTAATCAGTGCAGACCATGGACCAGGAGTGATGTGTAGTCACTTAGAAAGCACTTTTGCACATTGTATTGCTGGTCACCAGCTCGATAATACGTGGTTTGAAGCTGTAGCTGCCTGCAGAAGGCATCCTGGCGAGCCAGCACAAAGCCCACAGAGCCCTGAGTGTGGTGTAGTCACAGTCAAGCTCCCCACTGATAAGATGAACCATTTTATTAATGGTATGAAATTAAAACTAATGGACAAGAAAACTGGATTGAGCTAATGACTCAACATCCCTACGACAATAATTATATCTATCAACAAAAGCAGCTTCTGGAAAAATAAATAAATGAAACCCTCAGAGTGGTACCAAATACTCTTTTCACTTGCATGAAGAGTGCAGAGATGAAAGCTGTTTGCAAAGGGAAGAATTCCCATGTATTAGCATCAACCCACTCTTTGCTGAGTAATCTGTTTCTATAAGCAAAAAATAAATGAGCAATTCAAGGAGAATGCATTGTTTCTTTTTATAAATAGTTCGTATAATCCTAATTTCACATTTAGGCCTATATGCTGCCTACTCTTGCAGATCTAAGTCACTCTTTGTTCAGTAAGTCTCCTCACAGTTTGTGAAAATACATGTGTAAATCTCAGATAAGCAGGGTGCCGAGTTCTGTTGGGAGAAACCTATCACTTTACTGATGTTAAGTTACATGTTTTTGGTATTTTGCACACTGTCTTCCTGGTACTTTTTTGTGTACCCTGGGTGTGGTAGTTGAGGAGAAGAATGTGCATCCAAATTCACTGCATAATGTACTCACTTCAGAAAAAAATAACGTGCTTTTCATAGGTGCTCTGTAGCTGCAGTTGAACTGATCATGTTATTCCTGCGCAGATCCCAAAGACAAACCTGAGATTGGTAGCTTGCAGTTAATTAATAGCTTCAATCCCAAGCAAGAAATGGTAAATTCAATCTTAGGATAACAAAGCTAGTTTATATGAATGATAGGAAGTACATGGAAGCATCATTGAATGCAGCTATTTGATCACCCAGAAAGGACAACATCAGAATTTCTTCCTGAAGGGTTCATGCAGTTAGAGAAAAACTCTTTTTTTTCATTTCAATGGCAAATGTGAATGGCTGAATTAGTCTGACCAAGTTTTAAAGGAATACTTTATCCTAGAAATGGGCTGCTTCTCTCTCATGGTGCTCTTTCTACTTAGAGGGAATAATTGCCGATAAGAAGAACTTGTAACAAAAATACAATATAAAGTAATTTTTCTCTAATGTTTTCACCACTGGATGCTCTGTAAATTATTTACATTTTTATTCTTCATACTGTGCTATATTCTTTTCTGATAAAAAGAAATGATATATAAAGTGGCTTGAATACATATAGTGTTTTCCTGAAGGTACTGCTACTTGAACGCCTCAGATAATCAGAAAATCCATACGCAGTTGCACATCACAACTGCAAAATCCAATGTGAATTTGTTTTTAAATAAAAAAGGGGTTTTTTACATGCTTGACTTGCAGAAACACTGCAAAGATACTTTCACTGTCAAAATAGAAACATAAAATCCTATTAAAATTCAAGCTTTCCACCAATTGCATATTTCCTTTAATCGGTGTGGGAAGAGCTCGAGCAGTCTGGCTGTGAGTGGGTGGGGGGTCAGATGTCTGGTGGCATCCATGGTGTGGCTGGGGCTGAGGCTGCCTCGTTTCCCAACGCTCCCATGGACAGCACCAGCAGGAGATGGAGCCTTCTTCTCTCCAGCCTGCTGGTTTGGGCTTCCTTCTCCCCCTGGCTGCCCTGATGAGCTCCTTCCCAGGTGGCTTCAGCCAGTGGTGTTCCTGCAGCCGTGCCCAGCAGCTGGGCAGGGTGAGCAGCCCTGCAGAGGAAGCCTGGCTGCTCCTGGATGCGGCCCTGCAGCTGGCACAGCTGTCTGTCTGTCCCTGGGACATCTGGGTTCCCCCACACCTTGCCAGGGATGTGCTCCCACTGCAGGCTTCCTTCTGCTGGGGCGTTCTGTTGCCCTGACTTTTGCAGTTCTGGATGTTATCATTCTTTTGTAACTGGTTCTCAGGCATTCTCTGTAAACACAGCCATGTTATTGTAATGGTATCTTTTTATTTACATTCCTTTCTCCTGGGCACAGGAGTTTGATGGACATTTCCTTTGACCAGTGTGATTGAGGGGAGGCTCTTTGTCTCCTCCAATCCACAGTGATTTATAAGGCACATATATAATAAAGATGGGCAAGGCCTGACACACTTGTTCCTTGATCTCAACAGGTGTCTGTCTCCTTCTTTCATGTTACTGTGACAGCGTAACTCTGCTGCTGAGCCTCGTGGCATCATCTGGTTCATTCCTGTGCCTCAGAGAGGGCTGAGCTTGTTCCTGAGAAATGCTGGTGTCACCTGCTCTGAACGACCTCTGTGCCCCAGCAGTTCCCCAGGGCCCCCAGAGGCTGATCACTTCTGGTGTGACTGCTGCTGGGGTCAGAACAATCCTCCGAATGCCCAAGCTGCGGTTTTCTTGCTGCTACTGAAGTTCCTTGCTTTATATCCTATCCTTGGTAGAAATGGCCAAGAGCTGCTTCTCCGCTTTGCTGTTACCTTTTCCTTATTTGAAAATAGTTATCTTCTCACATCAGTCTTCTCTAAATTTAAACAAGCCTAATTCCTTTGCTGGTAGGTCATGTTTTCTAGATCTGATAACTTTCTTCCTCTGGATTTTCTCCAGAGCTTTAGCGCTCCAGCTGTGGATTTGCACTGCTGAACAAAGCAGAAGGAAAATCCCATGGGCCTGCAACTTTTCAAGCCTTCAGAGAAAATTTGCCATCTGCAAATTTAGAATTAGTTGGGTTTCGCTCATCTGCTCATTACCATCTTGATGTTTATAAAAAGCTTGTTGGATTCCTGGCCCCATTGTTTTTACATAACTGAAGCTAGGATGAAGTTGTTCACAAACTAAAAATATACTGTATTCTTGAAAGTGTAATTTACCTCTCCAACACTTGAAATCTTTAGCTCAAGAATTAAGATTTTTTTCTGACAGATGTGTTTTAGAAATACTGAAATATTGATAAGAACCATTTGGTGGCCATCTGTAGTTCTTCATAGCCAGAAGGTCAGTGTGGATAACATTGGTGCTCAATCGTAAAAATACCTGCACTTGATCTCCTTTGAGCAGACACGGTTTAGAAGACTTGGGAGACATAATGGGTTTTTTCTCTGACATCTCTCAGTCAAGGCATGTTTTCAGTCATTCTTGTGTTCTTGCACCAATGTCTGCAGAGTATTAATCCTCTGCTGGTGGTTATGTGATACCACAGTGAAGGCACCACTTGATGCCTGTACACTGAAATTCAAGAAAGTAAATTAATTAAACAAACAGAGAAAATGGTTTAACTTTTGCAAGACATTGTAAAATAAGATTCAGCTGTAATGACTTTTGAAAGACAGCACTTCCATGTTAGTTTATTGTGCAAATATTGAAGGTTATGAAACATATCAAGGCTGTAAATCTGCACTTGTCCTACGCTCCTGTGAGGAGCTATTGATCTCAGTTGTTGGTCTGTGAGCAGCAGCTCTCTGGGCAAGTCCAGGTTTGCAATGCTCATGAAGTGAAAGGCAGAAGGGAATGCTTTGTGTAAGTAAAGAAACCATTCCCTCCATAAGAAGTCACAGGCTATCCTTTGGTTTTAGTTAAATGCCTTGGTTTGGGCGGCTCTGACAACAGCTAGACTTGTTTCTCTGAGTTCTTAAAGTAATTTTTCAAGTTACTGTGCTGAGTGAACATAATGACAATAAGTCATATCATGAGCACCTCACCAAGCTGTCCTGAATGGATTGGCTATAAAACCTGTTTATAAAAACGTTGCCTCTGATAGTTTCTCTATTGCTGGGTGCAACATTGCGCTCTTTGACAGGGGGGGACATAACTCCATCACACAGAGAAGTGTCTTAATAACTGCATGAGGAAAACAGATATATTTAGAACTGACTTAAGTGGAGAGAATAGAAAACAACTGCAAGATGGATGCATTTGGTTTCCAGCTAAAAGAGTTTCATGCACAGGGGAAGCTGTCTTGAAATATGTAAGACTGGTGTTAAAAGGGAGACTCTGAAGAGAGACCTCCTAAACTGCAGCAGTGTGCTTTAAGCAATCTTAGAATTCTTAAGAATCTTAAAATATTTTGTTGTATGTGTGTGTAAAATTTTTGTGTGGTTTTTGGGCTTTTTTTTTGGTTGGTTTTCTGGGTAGTGTTGAGATGTTTTAATTTTGTTACCAGAAAGTTCATGCACAAAATTGGTTCTCTGAAAGCTAACATGATAAAAAGCAAATAGAGAACTCTTCAGCTTGATCTATCATGTGTACAAGCTCTGATTTTGGCGAGGGGAGGTGAGGTTAATTGCCCACAGACCCTAGCTCTTCCTCTGCTGAAAGTTGGTATTGCAAGGTTTGAGGTTTTCTAATATAAAGAAGGTTCACTTTTAAAAACATTTTATAAATTTAAAATTGGATTGTAAATCCACATTTTTCACATGAGATTTGTAGCTCATTATGAATGTGCAACAAAGCTCATCTGTTGACAGCTTGTATTATTTTTGATAATCATGTTGAACTCCAGCATAACAAATTTGGAATTTTTAATCACAGTTGAGTCCTTAGAATTCAAACTAAGGAGGAGGTGGAATTGCCTTTTGATACATAGAGCTGAGCTGGAAATGATTAACTGAGTTAGCTCATTATTTTCTAGAAATAAGAGGGAGCCATTTAGTGGTTGTAATACAAATGGTTTTTTCCTCCTTGGTCCTCTGGGTTGATTTGCAGTGTCAGCATTCACCAAAATGGAAATCGCTGAAAATAACCTTTAGCATGAGAAATTTTCTTCCAGCAGGTTGCTCCCTGCCCCTGAGTGTGCAGATGTTCTGGAAGAAACACTTGGCTATCTTACATTTTAGAGGCTGGAATGGTAGCTACCAGGGCCTCAAGATGATATCCAAGTAGGTAAAAAGGAATGGGAAGGGAGATAGCACAGTAGTCAAAATTCACCAGTAAACACAACACAAGATATAACATGACTATCAAGTAACATTAATTACTTTAGAGCCTCACTGTGTTCCTTGTGCATTTTAATTATTATTTCAGCATAATGTAATAACAAGGGCTGGTTTATAAGATGATAATAAGACTTGAGGCTATGACTATGGCAGATTTTGTAAGCAGAGGGTGGTTGAGCTGAGCAAAAGCTGCCTGTGGCTGTGCTGTGCTTTGCAAGCCATTGGGCTGGGATCAGGGAGGGCAAGGATTTCCTGCCATAGTCACCAGAACAGAGCAGTGAACAGTCCCACTCCGTGCTGTTTTCTGGTGAAATGCTTGGTCATGGTTGAATCATATGTGGCCAGTAAATCCTCCAGTAGCCACTTCCTCCTGCATTATGCAATAAAACTAAACCCCCCCAATTGTCCTCATCAACATTCAATTACCTCTCATTTATCTAAAATTCCCCTTGTATATGAAGGCTTAAGTGGACATGATTGTTTTTGCCAGTACTTTCCCAGTATCGCTTGTGTTTATGCTTTGGATAAATCTGGCATACAAGATTCAGCTCTTGCAGGGGTTGAGTCAACCCTTCAACCTCCTGAGGATTATGAAGGATGGTGTTTCACTATTTTACCAAGGTTTACATTTCCTTTATGTGATGAGAATTTTAAAATTTTGTACGTTTTGAATTTCCCAGACAATAAGTGGTGCGTTTGGCCAGACTTCTCATCCACTTGCATGCGTGTGGTTCGTTGTGAATCCATCTGTCCCCTCATTATCAGTTATTAAAAGGCATTTGAGACAGTGACTGGCCTTGCTCTTGCTGGTGGGTAGGCACTAACATTTTCATAAGCTGTGCTGAAATGTTCAAACCAATGCAAAGTTAGAAACAGACATGCAAGCAAGGCAAACCGAGTTCATGGGAGCCTATTTCGCATGTACTGATCCCACTGAACTCCTGGTAGAGCCTGGAGAAGAGGAAATACCCCTCAGTTGGGATGTCAGACTGGTAATGTTGGTTTGTGAGGCTGAGAGCCTGCTCCCAGTTTCCCCAGCTGCAGCTCTGTTTTTTCACAAGACACCGTGGCCTCCGAGGGACCGGACTGTCAGGTTTTGGTTATCTCTGGTGATTGGTTGATTGGGGAGTTTGGGTGAGGGCTGCTGTAAATATTTCCTCTTTCAGGGAGTTCTCCAGCCCAAAGGTGTTTTGTCAGAAGTGTCATAGCCTTCCATGTACAATCTTCTTTTCTTTCTCCATGGGGTGAATGCTATTCTGCTGCGTTTTATCTGTTGATTTGTGATGTGCTGAGAGCCCAGTGAGAGGCGTATCAGCACAGGGATGGAGGTGTGCACAAGGGGAAGCCCTTCTCTTCTGCCCCAGCACTCTAAAAATCTTAGAGTTTAGGTGGTTTGAGTGTTTAGCCAGGAAACTGGGTTTTGAAGTGTGTTTGCAGCTCATGCGTGCATGTTTGAACACTCCCATCCACTTAGATCACTTAGAGTCACCAAACTTCTTCGTTTTTCAAAATAAAATTGCATTATGCCTAGACATGTTGAGCCAAATCTGTTCCTGGTGTTATTTCACTGACTTCCCAAAGAATTACACCAGAGGTGAATGTGGTCTGGTATAGCAGGTTTTTTGCCTGGAGCAAGTCTTTATAGCAGAGTTGTATTTCTCTCAAAAATATAAAAGGAACACTGACAGATCTGCAGTTGTGCTGGTGTGAGCAGGTGCAGCTATATTAAATTATTTCTTATTAAATTGATTCAGCAACTTGAAGCTTGTAATTTTTGTTCTGCTATGGTTCTGTGACAGAGACCTTTTAAATCAGGCAAAGCATATATCTTCTCTTGTAATCCCTTTCTCTGGCATTATCATTTTAAAGATTTCTTTTTGTATATACCTCAGATTCTGATTGTATTATTTATTTGGGTAAGATCAGAAAATTACAGCCCTTTCCAGTTAATTGCATTGAGCTGTGGCATCGCTGGTGTAATTCCATTTAATCCACTGACATCCGGATGAATGTGCACAATAGTTTTTGCTATTGTTTTTAGTTTCAGGTGGTTTTAGGCTCTGATGGTCACTGTGACATAGATTGGTGTGCTTCCCTTCCAGCCAGTGGAAGCACACTGATTTAGCCCTGCCTGAGGATCTGGCTCGTTATTTTGAGGGTTCCAGTCTTCAGCCAGATGAAATGTGGCTGGAGGTTTTTTCCCCAGTATTAAGATCCACTTTGACTCTATGTGAGCAATAACCTGATGCTCTGTGCCCTTACCTAATTGCACACAGCAAATGTAGTAGAGTTCCCCTTCTGACAGCCTTATTGCTCCACCTCTGCTCATTTGAGGTGGAATGGTTATTAATTTTTCACTTTTCCTGGGTGCATCCCATGGTCGCGTTACTGCCATTACTGCTCAGCTGCTGTTAGCTTAGCATCAGAAGTAGACAGAAATGTTTGCCTGGACTTCCATGCCTTTAATGCCTTTTGGGGTTGGTTGTTTGTGTTGCAGGTTTATTCCCTTGAAGACTCCAGGCTTAGGCTTGGAGACCCCAGCCATCACCATTGAGCCCAGCAGCTGGAGCGGCAGCGAGAGTCCTGCCGAAGATATTGAAAGAATGAGTGATTCTGCAGATAAACCTATTGACAATGATGCAGAAGGTGTCTGGAGCCCTGACATTGAACAGAGCTTTCAGGAGGCTCTAGCTATCTATCCACCGTGTGGGAGGAGGAAAATCATCTTATCAGATGAAGGCAAAATGTATGGTAAGTGGTACACATTTAGCCTTTGGAAATAATTGTTCCATGGAGAACCGTAAAGCCCGGCTTGCTTTTACACAGTATTCCTGGTTCTGATTTTGGTACTTTTGGAGTAAATTGTGAGGAAATCTGTGAAGCTGAGAGAGCTCAGCTAGGTCAGGACTGTCCAAAGAGTTGCATCCTCTGCCTGTTCCTTCACCACTGGCACTAGGAAGCAATATGGGTATAGAATTGTGCCTTTAACAAACGCTTTGCTGTGGCTGAATGTGAATGTTTAAAAGAAGCATTTAAATGTGTCACTCCTGGGGCATAAAAAAAAAAAAAAGTAAGCCTTTTTCTTTATTTTCCAATAAGTGGTGAAGACAGGGAGACGGGAAGCGCAGTCTGTGCGGTGGTGGGGCAGATTATGCGATACTGAATTGCGAAGTGATGAAGTTCTTGTTCTTGATATCCCTCGTGCCCGGGATGCTCAGGCCGTCCCTGGCCGGGCAGAGGGGGCAGCTGGAGCTGCAGAGCCCTGCCCTGGGTCATGGATACGGGCCCTTGGCCACTGCCCTGTGCCCTGTGCCCTGTGCCACCACAGCAAGGAAGAAGAGTTGGGATGAAGCATCTCTTGGCTGAAAGTTGCCGGGGCCGGGCTGCCTGCCAGGGTGTTTGCTTTTCCCCCCTCCTGCTTCTCCTGCACGCCCCTTCTCCCCCTGCCCAAGGGAATATCGTCTTTCTGTCCTCTCCTCCTCGCTCGTTTCCACCCGTTTTGATTGCCTTTCGGTGCTGTTATTTTCCTTTGCAAAGGGCAGATGATTTGCCTAATTAGAAGGTTGTGCTCCTTCTCAGGGTGCATAAGCATGTATATACAAACAAGCTTATTGTGTATTTATGCTCTAAAGCGTTACTTAGGCTTGAACAGCCTCATCAGGCTACGTTTTTTTAGATCAGGATCCTACAACAACACTAGTCACCCCTGAAATCTGATTTTTGGTGTTTTAAAGCACTTTTTTGTGCCATTGTGTAAATTAAAGAAATTACCATATTCATCCGTTCAACAATCACTGATTTTGTTTAATGGTTCCTGATCCTGAATGTTAACATTTGTTACATTATATATGTATAAAACTATTTATGCATATCTAATTGCTGATTAATACTGGTAGCTAGTAATAGCATAACCATATGCACATCTCATATTTACGCTCATCCTAAATCAAATATAGTTAACTTTCAATCAAAAAAGGAGCTGTGCTTGCCTGATGCTGAAAACTTGACTTAAAGTGTTGCTCTGATTGGGAAGAAAAAAATGTGTTAGGAAGTGCAGGGTGCTGTATGAGCAGAATTTACATCCTTACTTTGCAGTGGATGAACTCATGTTTTCATTCTTCAGACTGAGTAACTGCTTTGTAGTGTTTGAGGATTTATTGAAACCATGCTAGGTTTCTGAGGACTTTCTAATAGAGTCTTATGGCCCTGAGAGCATAATTGTTCTCCAAGGATTTTGAAATCAAAACAGTGTAAGTGTTTTAGATTCTGTGTGGCATAATGAAAATAATTTAATGCCTTTTAGTGGCATACCAAGTTTATTTCACTTACAAGAGAGACATTGCAATATGGCTCAGCTTCCATAGTGTTGGGGTATATTGTAATGTGTCAGTAATTCATGAACCATGTAAGACAAAAGGTCAAGAGAGCACCATTTCATTTTCTAACTGGAATTACCTTTAGATATAGGCACTAGAACAAATCTGATCTTAATGGAAGCAAACATAATGATCACTCTGTGTGGATTAAGTTAAGCAATTGTAGTTTTTGATCTTTGGAGGGAGACTTTGAGAAGAGCAGAGATTTTGCTTGAAGAAATATTTTAAGTCTCTGCCTTTGATTTAATGAGAGCTTTGTGACATTCATGTAAGCAAGAAGCCAGAGTTTCTTCACTGTTCTTTGTGGTGGTCTAAAATCATCCTTAAATTGGTGTTTCTAAGAGGTTTGTGTTCTGACTCCTGGTCAGCTGGATCCGGGGCACCCAGAGGATTGCTCAAGGAGCACTGAGGGCACTGAGGGGTGGCTGAGGGGTGCCTGCCCACGGTGCCACCTGGGCAGGAGCAGGGGGCTCGTGATGGGAGAGCTGTCCCAGTGACACTGAGGGACATCTGTGACCTCTGGGCAGCCTGAATCGCTTCAGCTCTTCCGCTACAGCCGAGGTCTCCGATGGAGGAGGGGAGGGAAGGGAAGGGCAGGGTGTTTTCTTCTCCCCTTGCCTTCCCAAAAAAGTAACTTAAGGCACAAGAGGATGACAAGAACAAAAGACTTTTGATCCTATACCCACAGAAGAGGGTTGCAGGGGCCCATGGCTGGGGAGAGGAAAGGAGCCTCAGGGCATCCTCAGGCTGTAAAGACAAAGCTGTGACCTGTGCAAGACCAGGAGCACTTCAGGCTGCTGCTGGGGTGGGTTTATGAGTCCTTGAAGAAACCCTCAGAAAACAAAATGAAAGCTTAATGAAACACTTGTTTTTAAATTTATAGGAAATGATTGGGTAAGAAGCAAAGATGCTTGTTTTGGTTCAGAAAACAGTTTGGAAATTCTTGAGAAAAAGGGAGTGCACAGGAAGGCCAAAGGACCTGTGATAAGTTTCCTGCAGGAAAGAACTATCCATCACTCCTTTTCCCTTTCCTTTGTGCGTGTGGTTGTGAAGGTCTTACAGTGTTGGTTTTGCTCCTAGTATAGTGCTGACTAAAAGTAAATAAAATTTAAAAAAAAGGTGAGGAGGGTATAAATGTGAAGGCTTGAAGGAGGATAGAGGAACACATCTATAAATTGACACACTCTTTGTCGAGGCAGTCAAGCGTAGCCCGGGGAGGAAAGACTGAGTTCAGACCCGTTTTCATTTGTCTGGCCAATGTATTGGTAAGACTTTCTTCATCTGTATTTTTCCAAAGAATTATTGATGAATCACAAATATCATCCACTGGTACAAAGTGGGACACCCTATAATTTGCCTCCCCTCCGAGAGATCCATTCCGATGAATTTCCGTGTCCTTGTTTATCCAGCTCATAGTAAAACTGCAGCCCATTAGAGGGCATTGGCTGTCCTGTATTTGTACTTTGTTCAGATCATTGGTCTTTTACTGCTGACAGTTTAGTAACTTGTAGCAATTCCTGTGAACTCACTTACTGGCAAGATATTTGCCTGTGCTTGTCTTTGCTCCTGGGAGAGTGTTTTGGAAAAGATTACAAGAATGAAAGCTGCTGTGAAATGCAGCCCTACTTTTATCCTTGGTGTAACACTGAAGTCACTGGAGTTACCACGGGATTGGATCTGGTCCTGTGTGCATGTTTTCATCTTTTTCTGGTTTTTTTGAAATTTAGCTATGGCAAGATGTGGCTTTAGTGCAGCTCTAGGGACAACGCCAAAGGGCCATAAGCTGCTGGCAAGTGGAATATGCCTGCAGATATGTTGTTATCAGCCCTGCTAATTTAGCCTCGAGGGAGCAAAGGTGCCTTTTGCCTTTAAGACAAGATAATAATTTGATCTTTATTTTTGAGACCTGTAAACAGCTCTTCAGTTACAAGTGTGCATTGGAGGTCTTCATCTCTGCAGCCAAACTGCTGAAGAGTGTGTAGTGATTATTAAAAGGAAGTTTTTAGCATTATTAGTAGCTTTACAGAGAAGAATGAGTACTAATTAATGGGAGAAATTGCATAGCAGACTTTCAGAATGGTATATGTTTATTAGGTTATACATAAAATCCCTTGGCATTTGCTGCCATGACAGTAAAGGCAAAATGATACTTTCATAAAAATTTCTGCTCAGATAATAGAATTTTTTTCTGATGAGTAATAATAGTCTTCATTTCCAAAGCACCTTGTGTAAATTGGGTATTAAAATTGAACTTTGAAATAGAACATTGACAAAAGAAATCCTATTCTGTAGTCTTGCCTGATTCTGTAGCTAACTGCTATTATTTGGTGTTTTTCTGGGTTTCTACCAGGCAGTTGTGAAGTAAATAGCTTTATGAAGAGTACAGTAACGTGTTACAAATTATTTTTACTATTGCTTTTAATTTTAAAAGTTCCATGCAAGTTACTGCCTCTATAAAGACATTGTTACCTTATAAAGTTTTCACAGCATTAAATATATTTGAATGCAGATAAGGTATTTGGAGTGATGAAATACCAGATGTGAAGTATCAGGTTGCATGTTTATTCATCTGTTCCTGCAATCATTCTACAAAGATACGCTCTTGTATTTTTTTTCTTTCTTCTTTTTTTTTTCTTTTTTTCCCTTTTTGTTCTCACAGCAACATGCATCAAATGGAGATGGGCCTCCTATTCTGAAAACCACTATCTGGGTTTCTTAGGTTGTAAACAAATCTGTCTAGAAACATTCTGTCAGTCCTGGGCTTGCTCCGTGTGTTATGTCACAGCGCAGGCGTGATGTCTGTGCCGAGCCCTCAGCCAGCAGGGAAGGGAAGGAAGGGCCAGAGATACAGTGTCTCTCTGAAAAGTGATGACTGAAATTGCCTGGGTTGTGAGCAGATCTGCCTGTGACCATCTCTGCAATGTGGGGATGTTCTTGCAACATCAGCAGGCCGTGCTTGTGAGAGGACAGGATCTGGTTCTGTGAGCCGAGCAACAGGCGCTGCTGTGGGTGGGAGTGGAGGGTGTTGGGTCGCTTGTTCTCGAGGATTTCTGAAAAGTGGGGGAGCAGGGTTTCATCTTTCTCCTTGGGCTTTCAAGAGTAAATTGCCAATAGTTTGAGATAAAGTCTTCATGAGACAAAGAATTGTTTTCTCTTTTTTTTTTTTCCCCCTCTGACCTAACCTGCAATCCTTGAGAGTGGGACAGTGAGAGTTGTGTGTGATAAGGGCATCAACTCCTACCTAGGGGGCAGGCAGAGGAGAGCAGGCTGTGGTAAGCACCAGACCTGAAAGTTGCAGTAATGTTGAGGAAGGTCATACCTGGCACAGCAATCAAGTATTTCATTTGGCTATATTGGGCTAGGAGGATGATATATTCCAAACAAAATGGGAAAATACACTAGAAAGCGTTGCTGAAAAATTGTGCATCAAAAAGAGCAGGACATCCTTTGAAAGTGATTTTTAGCACTTCAGCTTTGTCTGCTCTCTACTAAGCAGATTCTCTTCAGTCACCCATAGAAAGGACAACGCACAGAAAGTTGTTCATAGCCTGTTCATGGGAAAGACAACAGTATGGCTGCTGCCCAAGTCTCCCAGTGTGTAGTGGGCACCCTTGCCTGGAGGAGTAACTAGCAACATCAGTTCTTGCCTGGAACTAAGTGGAAGCTACTAGGGCAGGTTCAAATCAGGCATTTGACCACTTCAGTGTCATTTAATGGCTAATCCTATTCAAACAGCCATACTAAACAGAGCAAGAGTCTGTCTTTCCTTTATGACATTGTTCCTTTAGAAATACCCTTGTTTAGATCTGAGACATCTTAGCATGAGAGCACTGGAGTGATGCAACCTCTCTGGAACACCCAGGATACATTTAAGTGATTGTCTAGTGTGATTTATATTATCTCGTTTTTCTCCCAGCACTGGTTTCTCAAGATGAACTTGTGATCCTGTAATTGCAGAAGGCAGAGTTTTGCAGCTTTAGGAAATAGTTATCATGCTAGGAGGTAGTTGAAACAGTCTTGATCAGGCTGATGTAGTGTGTTAGTTGGTTGCACAGTGCAGGGTAGATCAAGATCATTGAAAACCTTGCATGTAGATAGTGTAAAAGAAAATTGACTTGTTTATTTGATCTCATTCCTTGTAGAACTGGGATCGCTCCTAGGGCAAACACCTTCTGCTTCAGACAACCTGGGGGCAACTTGAGTTAGACAAGTAAGGCCCACTTGGGGGTTATGATGGGCTGTCAGGTTTGAATTCCTTTTCATGAGACCAGTATGAGACTATGGTAGGAGTGTCTCCACTTCAAATACCAGCTGAGTTATCTCACATAATCGTGGCAGCAGATCAGTGACCCACATCCCCAGTAAAGTGCTTATGTGGGAATATGGAAGGTAAGTAATGTTCATGTAGACACTCATGTTCTGGGCACCCTTATGGAAGCAGAAGAGGTAAGAAAACATAGAAACTGTTGTTTTGTAAAGAGAGAGACTTGGATGGTGCAGGGGGCATCTTACATGACCAGCATCAGAAAAAAAAAAGTATTAAAGTTCCCCCCTGCCTGGTGCTGCCAGCACCATCACCATGGTTTACACCAACATCTGAGGAAGCCCTAGCTGGCTGTTCAAGTCAGGTGGAGTAGGGGCCAGTGAGATGAGTGGTGAAAGACCTGAACCATGTTGGGAGGGAAACTTCGTCCTGACATTCCCCCCGATCCCTTAGTGCATTTGCTCAGTGTAGATGTGATAACAAATGACACTGTGAGGAACAAGGAGCAGTGGGAACACAAAGAAGTTTTACAGAGTGTTTGTTTTTCTGGGGACATGCAGTCTCCTGAGAAGCAGGTTTGTGTCCCACCCCACACCTCATAGGGGTAATTCTGGGCTAAACTGTTGGAGAGTAAATGCTGTGGTGGTTGTGACATGAGTCTTACACAATTCCCTGAGGGCCTGCTATTCAAAATTAATATGTATTTTAACTGAGTCTTACGGGGATTTCCTCACAGATGCATGCAGGGTTGTTTTTTTTTTCTTTTTTTTTTGTGATGCCCTTGAGAAGTTGCAGTAATACCATTGTATGAATATTTTCCTATGCTACAAACAACTTCATGTGAGGCACTTGGTCTGGAACATCAGAGAGAAACACTTCAGGCACTGGGCTTCCAGATGATTCAAGTCTGGAATTTAAGTTTAGGGAATTAGACACTAATGGATTAACAGTTTACAGACTTTCAGTAGGAGTAATGGCTTAGCTGGGAGGAAAGGGCTCCTCTGATTTTTTTCTGATTTTGTTCTAGGCGTACTAAGTGTTTACATTGTTTGAGTAGGGAACATGTTTTTGTAAGCAAAAATAATACAAACTGGGGACATGAATGTGCTAATTCCACTTCATGAATGCTCTTTCAAATACAGAGAAGTGGCATGGCTTGTTAGACCTATTGCAAAAGGGACAACAATGCATCCCATATTTACAATAAAATTGGAACCCTGAGAAGGCATTGCCCACTGTGGGAGTTTGCTGGGATGTCAGTCAAACACCATCACAGTTTTACCTACAAGGGTACTCAGACACTGTTACTAGAAGCTGTGATCAACACACACATTTTCTGGTGTGAGAAGTCAGTGTCACTATCACAACTGCTTAATTACAGCCTTCCCACAATAGCCATCTCCAACTAGGTCAAGCTTCCTGAGGATTTTCTGGATGTAGGTAGATTTCATGCTTGTATTGGGATCTCCTTTCTGTCTTGAAGCAGCCAGTAAGCTTGCCAGAGGTTATGGGGTGTACAGGCCATCAAGAAAGATCAGGCCATCAACTCAGTTCCTTGTCTGGTTGCCCTCCTTGGAGGACAGGGTGCACAGGGCACCTGACAGGCAGGAATGGATTAGGCTTGGGCTCAATCTTGGTTTGTCTGTAGGCAATCATATGGCAATTGATGTCTGACAGTTTGGGGACAGCAGCACAGAATACATGCCTAGAGGTGTTAGGGAGCGTATTCCAAGAACCTGTGTGGAAGTAGGTGAGGTAGAGTATGCTAAGTTTGCAGATAATAAAGAAAATGCCTTTTCAGTTTGCCTAACTAATGCAGCAAAGCTAAAACACCTGAAGCTTAGTTGCCCAAAGCTGCTTCACTTTTGCCTCCTTGTGCCTTAACATCAACTGGTGTTTGGTTCGCATGGAAAAGGATTAATTAAATAGAAATCATAGTTTAAATTGCATTTTTTGTGGTGCTAGCAATGCAAGTGAGTAGTGAATGCAGCTGAAAAATCTGCCTTCAGCCACTTGGATTCAGCAACAGTTTTACCACTAAACTAGCAGATAACACTGCTGTCTTAGACATTGGGGAAAAGAAAATATTAGCCCAAGTGGTTCCAGTTTCAGGGGCTTGGGGACAGCAGGCTAACTGTTGTTTATGGATATTGTTGACAACGAAAAGATTTCCATAGTGAAAGTAGTCTTTGGATCATCTTAGTAGGTGCCTTCATGTGGTCTGGTAACTTCAGCATTTAATTCTTTGAACAAGAATTGCATTTTCATTTGTTTAGTTCTTCCTTGGATAGACTGTGAACAGTAAGCCTTTTAGTAACGATAAAATAAGTGTTTACTGATAGCTGTATATGTAGATGCACATACATATACGTGCAAATGGGGCTCTGTGTATGTATGAGTAAAAAGTGTTCCCTTCCAGCCAATTAAAATGTATTTAGGAGACCTCAACCAGGAGGTTTATACACAACAAATTGGCTGCCTCTTGGCTGGGGCCTTCCTTTGCTTTGGCAACTGAACGCAACCTACGGCGAGAGCGAAGAAACAGTGTGATTCATATTTGTAGCTGTTATTAGGTAGCTATGTAGGCATATATTTAGATAGGTGAGGTATGCAGGCATATATTGTGTGGTACATATTTAGACTGCACGGTGTATTTTTAGCTGCAGGAGGCCCAATCACCAGAGGCTGGAGCGTGCTGAGGAGAATTGGTGTAAGGGAATAGTGCACGGAGGAGCCGCCCGCAGAATTTTCCATCCTGCCAGGCAGTGAGAAAAGATTGGAGCTGCATAGCTGGGTGTCCAGAGGAGTGCCACCAACAGGTGGGACAGTTCAGCCTCTGGCCTGCCTGCCCCACAGTCTCCTGATCTCTCTCAGCCCCCATTGGGAGCAGTCGTGCCAGGTTTCAGCCTCCCACCGACCTCCGGGAGCGTGACACACACAGAACTGGCCTGGGGTCTGGTATGTGAGGCTAGCAAAGTGGGAAATAATAGGAAATCTGCATTGGGGTTGGAAATAATGAGCAAAGATAAAAATGAGGTAAAATAGCCATTAAAAACCCACTTCTATTAAAATTGTAAGACAGGAAATTTTACAAGCTGCCTTTGCCCAATGAAGAAAAGCAGCCTAGAGGGACTAAATAACTTGTCTGATGTCATCAAGGGTTTTATAGCAGGGCCGGGAATTGAGCCCTCTTCCCCCAGTGCCATCTAGGTTTTAATGCTGAAGGAGGTCCTTTCACAGCTTATCCAGTGACCCTTGGGGAGCTTAGGGCAGCTATGACAAAACCATGTTCCTGCACCACATCCTGTGTGCAGGGAGAGCGAGCTGCATCTTCTGGAAAGTACAATCTCTGCATAATGTGACCACAGGATGCCTTGCTCCTCTAATAAGGGAGTTGACTAAATGCCATTTTATTATTATTAGACATTTGTTTAATACAGTAGTTCCTTGAAACCAAACAAGAAGAGATCCTCGAGGTGCTGTATACTGTGTACAAATAGTGGAGAACTGTAAGGAGTCTAAGATTTATAGGGAGAGGAGAGGAGAGAAAGAAAGTGTATGGGAGAGTGAGGTGATATTTAGCCCCATATTGATGTTCCATGAGATGATGTGGTCCTTCTACAGAGTCACAGAGAGGCTGCTGAAAATATGATTATTTAATTTGTTCATAACATCATTGTTGAAGGAACAAAAAAGTATGTAGCCTTATCCAAAGAAGTAATCTAAGAGGTCTTTACTCCGTGCCCAACTAAAATTCTGCTATTTAATTACCGATTTAGAAAATATCCTTTGCTCAATTTCCTCCTCAGTGACACTGTTATAAATCTAATGGAATTATTAAAGATTTATGGCAGTGTAAGTGAAGGCAGAATTGGGTCCCTTATGTTTAAAACTTAGTTTGCCACATAAGTAATAATTCCTGTTTTCTAGGCAAGAGTTTAAGAATTTTGCAGACCTCTGTTTCTGCAAAAGAAATATGAACTACAGTAGTGTGGGTGAGTGATTAATGCTGGAGGGGATGTCTAGGGGCAATCTGAATTGGCTGGTGTGGAAAATCCATGTGCAGTTCAGATTTAGGATCTGTTTGCAGATGCCTCATAATTTAAAATGTCAAAAAAAACCCCAAACCTTAGGCCTTCATGTAGTGAATTAATATACAGCATGTTCAGTGTACAGCAAACTCTGCTGAAGTTATACCCTCATATGAGGTGTGAACTCATCCCATTCCCCTTGGTAAGGATTTAACTTCAAAATTGATTGTGACCCTTTACATCCTAACAGTATCTAAATCATATTAAAAAAAAAAATCGTGGTTTTGTTTTTATTTAAATCACATGTTTAATGACTTAAAAAGGAAAAGTATTGCCTTATTTTTTCAGACCTAAAGAAATCTTCTGTTAGCTCAGATGTATTTTATCCATCAGCTTTTCATCCCTGAAGGAAGGGTCTTTCTAATGGGCTCTTTATTGTTTTTCTCAGCTTCCACTTAGGAAAAGAGGTCAACTTGTGAAGTTTTCCTCTGCAAAGTGAGTTAGGATGTACCCATATCCCCTGTGGAGGTGCCTGGTGTGGCCCAAGCACAGCCTGTGCAGGTCTGGGAGAGCCTGGCCCTCCCTTGGGGCTGCAGGGGGATGCTGTGAGCACGGGCACTTTCCCCAGGAACACACTCTGTAAGCTGGGTATATGCTGCCCTGGGATTTATGTCACTTCTGACAAATTTATGCTTTGTCTAGAGTGCTGCAGGCCTACAATGCATTGTAGAAATTGTAAGGAGTTACAATACAAAACTATATCAAAACATGGTCCCTTTAAAATGATGGGATTCTGAACATTATCTGTTCAGAATAGCCAATTTTGACTGAAATACAGTATTTAGGTCCAAGGTATATTTTTAGGAACTTCATCTAGGAATGAACTGAAAACTTAATTATTCTGACTTTGCTCCCAGTTCCTCTACTTCCTCCTTCTCAGTGGTGCTGGGGATGGGGAGTGAGGGTTGTGGTCAGTTTGTCACTCACTGTCTCTGCTGTTCCTTTGGGGGAGGAATCCTCACACTCCTCCCCTGCTCCAAAGTGGGGGTCTCTGCCATGGGACACGATTCTGCATGAAGTTGTCCAAAGTGATTCATTCCCAGGGGCTGCAGTTCTTCCTGAACTGCTCCAGTGTGGGTCCCCCTCACAAGTCCTGCCCACAAACCTGCTCCAGTGTGGGCTCCTTTCTCCACAGGTGCTGCCAGGAGCCTGCTCCAGCACAGGCTTCCCATGGGCTCACAGGCTCCTTTAGGCACATCCAGCTGCTGGATATCCATCCTCATGGTGCATCCCTGCTCCCCCAGGGACCTCCCTGTGCTCAGGGATGCAGCTGCCTCTCCATGGGCTGCACCAGGGGCTGCAGGGGAATCTCAGCCCTGGCACCTGGAGCACCTCCTGCCCCTCCTTGTGCCCTGACCTGGGGTCTGCAGGGCTGTTCCTCTCACACATCCTCACTTCTCTCTTTGGCTACAGCTGCCCAGGTTTTTTTCCTCCCTCCTAAATCTCTTATCTCAGGGGCACTGCCACCGACACTGGTGGGCTCAGCCTTGGCCAGCAGCATTGGCTCTGTGGGATATGAGGGAAGTTTCTGGCAGCTTCTCACTAAGCCAGCCCTGTAGCCCCTCACTGCCAAAACCTTGCCATGCAAACCCAGAGCTCTGAAAACAGTAGCTCTGAATGAACATAAAACATTTCAGTGTTTAGTACGGTCCTGACTTGATGCATTGATTCATGATACCTGTGACTTTCCAGTGTGGATTTTGTTAGCTTTTTAAATACTGATAAGTCATTAACTCCCTAAAAATTAGTTGAAATTTAAAGGAATAAACCCCCCTGTTGCCACTGAGTTATTTTGCAACCTAAGCAAAGGCTCAGGTATTCCAGATATGATAGATGTGCAGATTGCATAAGACATTATGCATTGCTCACTCTAAGATACAGAGTCCTGTCTGCCCTTAAACCCTTTGTTCTCTTGGCTGAATGCAGTTAATTAGCAACCGTCTCCATAGCAACTGCCTCATAGTACAAAAACATTGTCTCGTTTTTGCAGTTTAGCTTATCACACTGTTTACCTGAAGGGCTTTTCACTGCATTGAGTCTCATTTGAGTTGGCTCCATGCCTGCTCACGGAAGTGAATTGTCAAGATAGCAAAACACCATGGCAGCGAGATGCTGAGCAGGGCCCTGTGTGGGGAACCAAAAACATTGAAAAAGTTCTACGCAAACAAAAGTTGAAGTTTGCGGTGATTTACATCCAATTTTAAAACATGTGACTTGCCAGAAATATAGTGCATTTTGTAATACTGCTGTACTTCTGGGCCTGTTTTACAGTGTCTTGCAGCCTGCCCTACGTGGTGGTCCCTTCTCTCAAGCCCATGACCCTTGCAGGCACCAACCTTCATCCAGGACTGTCAGGAAACTTGTCTCCCTCCAAACCTGGGCTGTTTCAGGCAGCTCCAGCTTGTTCTTTAAGAGGGTGCTGCTATACCCTGGTCAGCTGTGTCCATCATTGTCGTTCTATTCTTCCTTTACATTAGTATCATTTAAGGGAAATCTGTGGGCACTGGTTCCATATGATAACTTAGTTAGGAAGTGAAGAGGAAGAACTGTTGTGGTCATATAATACGCTGGAGATTTAGGCTTATTTATGTCAGCAATCAAAGTGGTGTTAAAATACCTGTTATGTACTCATATGAGTCAGGCGGTTACAATAGGCTCAGATTTGTGCTAATACGACTTTGTTGGTGAAGGATGCCATATTTAAATCATGTTTGAACTTTATACAGGGGTGTGTCCCCATGTACACACACCTCTATAGAGGCTTACTTGAAGGCGTGAGCGTGTCATTGAAATGACAATGAAATTTGACTGGTGTCTCAATCCAACATTTATGTCAGGCCTGACACCAGGGTGGTACTGCATGAGAGGCATTGTGAGAAGAACCTTCTCCTTGATTATTAATGCTTGTTTTGTTGGGGGTTTGCTTTGGGTTCATTTGCTGGATATTTTTCTTAGTTGTCAGTACAGTGGATGGGAGACTGATCTAAACTGGGGTAATTCTTGTTTTATCCCAGGCAGCCCAGGCACCAGAGCTTGTTGTTCAGCCATGCCACCATGCACTGGCTTCCCTTCCCTTTTCCAGTGGCAGTCTCAGCTGGCAAAGGTCATTTTCCTTTTTAGCCCCGAATGGTATGTGGGGCTGCTGCATCTTGATAAAAAGGCTTCTTTCAATATGATGTGTTTGCAACAGTCTCCCCAGAGATGTGAGAAGGTGTTTTGGGCTCTCTCAGGATAAAAAGCAGGGTGCCAGTATTGGTGGTGTAGTCCATTATTCCTGTAGAGCTTCTGGTTGATAGAGGGTTGTTCTCTGTTCATGTTAATGCCTCGCTCATACTATTCCACATTCACCATCATTATTAGTAGTATTTGAATTATAGCAGTGCTGAAAGTCTGCAGGCAGGATAAAGGCTCCATTGTAGTAGGTCTTGTGCACACAAGATGAGAAAATCTCTGCTCCGGCTGTTTACAGTCTGTTTTAAGACCAGTAGCGTAAGTGGGTTTATCATATGAATAGCAGACTGAGAGAGAAAATGTTACAAATGATAGGAAACCCATAGTTACATGGAATAACTGCTCATTTATGTATCTGGGAGACACTGGATGATGTGTGTTACGCTTGTAGCTTGTAGAGTTGAAGGTGAATAAAATGCTTTGATTTTTCGCAGAGGGCATTTTGCTGCTCCTCATCTCCACAGCCAACAACCACGGCCACAGGGCACTGTGAGGGAGCAGGAGGGCTTGGGACAGGAAGGGGAGGTGGGTAGGGCAACTTGTGGAGGTGCCAGACCAAAGGGCAGGTGAGGCTGGCGACAACAGGACTGCTGAAGTGGGGGAAAAAATTCAGCGTGATAAATGGCCTCAGCGCTTATCCAGAGCAAGCTGCCTGCAGCATGGGTTTGCCACAGGCAGGGACACGGGCTCTCCCCTGCTATCCCACTTGCTGACTGACACAGTTGAAACAACAGATGCTTGAAGTCAATCCCCCAGTTCCTCCAAGTGTGTCACATTGTTTGCTCACGTTCACAGATCTTCGACAAACTCGCTTTGCGTGGAAACCACAGAGAGTGTCCAAACTGTCAGGATATTTTCCAGCTTTTAAAAAGGTGCTTAGCATTGTCAGCACCTTTGAATCTATGTCTCAGTTCTCCTGAAGCCAGATTTGGTAGGTACCCTTAGGGGTCCAGAAATGGAAAAGTCTAATGGCCTGAAAAAGCCTGCTAGAACTTGACGTTATTTAATTAGCTGAAAGTAGAGCTTGGCAGATGGCAAAACAGTGGAAAGGACCTCCCTTTATAAAAATATGGGCTACATCCTCAGCTTGTATAAACTGGCAGAGCTCCACTGAAATGGATGTTCAGCTTCTGTCAATTAGCAGGGAAGAGAAAAAACTTCTGAAAACAGGAAAAACAGCTATAAGACCACAGGAATATCAGTGGGGTTCAGGTACAGAAATTGTTTTTAACATTTTAAAGACTGATCCGTTTCCAAAGCAATTGTATCTTTTACAGTCTTGTTTTTGTTGATGTGCAGTTCAGAGAAAGAATTTAGCTCGCTCTTCCAAAGCTGCATTAAGTCTTCACATCTTGCAGCAGTGAGACGTACTGTATGCTGGTTTTTGCAAGTCATTCACTTATGAAAGTAAGACATCAATAATTCATTCTAGTAAAGCCAGTCTCTATAGAGTTGTGTAAATTCATCTGTTAGGTGATAACCATAACCGACTTTAACTAAGTTTTTCAAAAATACAGAACTTTGATTGAAAGTTGCGAGCTCACCTTAATCTTTTCCAGTGAAAATTCTTGCTCAGATGAAATCTCCCATATGTTTGAAAGCTGTTGCATTCTTACATTTTGATGTTTCCCATTAATTGCTTGGATTCTTTTGTTTTGTTTTGTTTTGTTGTTAATTGGAAACATGAAAACAAAGCCTGAACAACAAAGCTGACTGCTCACTTGTCCCATTTCATGGTATCAACCTGACAGATTCATTAAATCTATAAAAGAATCAGGTCAGAATTGGAAGTGAATTGAACTTGCTGAAAGCAATGCAGTGTTCACAATCTGCTTTCAGACTGGCTTTTCTATACCTGCTCATTTTTCTTTGTATTAAACCATCTGTGTAATTTAAGAAGCTACTGCAGGTTAACCCCGTGCTGTAGAGTATTGTACAGTTTTGGAGTTCACTGGCTCCAAGCTGCAGATTCACTGCAGAAATAAAAGCAGCAAGAAGGAAAGCTAACTCTAAATACAGCAGCGAGAGGGCTTGGAGATATTGTTACAGGGTGCTAAACTGGGGCCGTGCAGACAGTTGTGAAGTCACGTTTCTGGAGGGGCACTGAGCTGTGCACGGGCAGCCTGTCCCTGCTCCCTGCTCCCTCCCACCAGGGCCCATGGGATTGGGGCAGGAGGGGAAGGAGCAGAAGGTGCCTGGGGAGCGGTGCCTGGTGCGGCCGGCTCGGCCGGCGCTCCGCTCTGCGCAGCCGGGCCGCCGCCTCCCCCGTCGTTTTCTGTTTATTTGTGATTTACTGTATGATTTCATGTAATCATGTGACATTTCGTACATTCTTCACATTCCGTAAATCGTGTGATTTACGGTCAGTTACGATTTCTGTTCCTTTTGATGCTGCCACCTGCAGCGTCATCGCTGCTGGGAGCGCCGGCCCCACCGGGAGCGCCTGGGCACCCCATCCCCACACTTTCTGCCCAGTTCCCAGCGGGAATGGGGCCTTGCTGCCCTGCCATGGCGCCTCAGGCCCCAGCCATTCCTGCCTCCTCCTGCCCCAGGGACCACCTTTGCCCTTAGGGAGTTCTTTTCTCGGCAGTGGCTGTGCACAAGGTGTGCCGTGGCCGGTCCCATTGTCAGGAGCTGCTGACAAGTGTCCAGACCTCAGGCAAAGGGATGGAATGGGTGACCACAGGTGGTAGCTTTCCAGCCTGTGCTGGCATTGCACTCCAGGATAGCCAGGCAAGGGGCCTTTCTCATGCAGGCCTGAGAGGGAAAGGTAGGACACTGCTCTTCCCACCTGCTGGAGGCAGAAATCACCAGGAGCACAATCCAGCTCTGTGCCTCTAGCAGGCCAAGTTAACCCAGGTTTCTTCTGTCTTTCCCCTCAAGGAAGACTCATATATCCCTATTAATAAATTACAAACCATAGTAAATGACTTGAGAGCACTATTTAGTGGCTCTAGGGCTCTGCTGTTTATGAAACTATCCATTAAAAATAATGTATTTTGCTGGTGTATCCTTTGAGTTAGGGAAGGTTTGATGAGAATCTGAGAGCTGGTGTGTGTGCAAGCTGGGGAACAGGCACATGACATTTTTGTGACAAGAGTAATAAGACAGCTTGGCCTATAGTATGCCTGTTATTGAAACATCTAAATGACCTGAAAATTCATGGTTAAATGAGTGGACTTTCAATGCTGTGTGTAATTCCAGGTCTTATTATTTTTGCAGCACTAGACTTCATAATATGCAGTGCAAAATACTTGCAATTGTCAAATTGCTTGTGAGAATTGGAAGTTGTGCTGGACAATCGAATGAATTGATGGGCTGGCTACCACAGGCGAAGCTTGATTTCTGAGGTTGTGTAGATTAAACTATAAAAGATAACCTAAGGTCATAGATATAAAGCCTAATAAGAGCTTTCCTTGCAGAAAATTGTCCTACAGGTTGTTAAGAAAAATGGTGCTAAAATACAGAACGGAATTCTCTGGACAAAAATGTAATAGCAGGTTACACAGAAAAAGCCAGATTCACCTGTATAGCTCCCTGGAGTTTCTTCAGCACAGATGAGGTGAGATTCTGGCCAGAAAACCAGCTCCTCTGGGAAATTGCATCATGAAAAATCTGGCCCATAGCCACTGCAGTTGGGAGAGTGCTGACAAGGGATTTTTTGCATATATTCTTAGTGCTGTGTTTTGGCATGTCACAAGGCAGGATTGCATGTTGTACTGAAAATTATCAGGGTAGTTTATTTTATTTCACATACAGAATATTAGCAAAAGACCACTCTCAAGGAAAGATTGTGTGGCCATGGAAGACTGAACTGAGTGATGGGTTATTTGCAATGGCATTCTGTCCCAATTAGGTTTGTGGGTATGAGGGTGCTGCATACATGAGCCCGCTCTGCACCATTCAAAACAAAATTTGAATTAGATTTTTGACACAGAGTTCCTGTGTCTGGGTAGCTGCTGCTCTGCTGGAGGTCCCTTCAGGCAGCTGGGACTGAACACCTGTGCCATGCATGGTTTAGTTGGAATACCCCCGGAGAACCCACGTGAAATCAGGAACTGGTTGAAAATGGAGGCTCAAATTAATTTTTCTTGCCAAAGAAATAACTGTTTAATACAGGAGTTCAAAATTCTGTGCAGGGCTCTGACATGCTGCCTTAAATATAAAGCCACTGTGCCTAATAAAGAGGGGTGTGCGTGCGTGTGTGTCCGGGTGTGCCTGACCATTTTGTGTGTGTTTGAACGTAATGGGCTTTATTAGGAGCTCTGGGAGGAATCAGCCAGCACGAGGCATGTGAATGGTGAGTTTGTTTTACAGCATCCCCCTCTTGGTTCATAAACTTAAGATACCAAGACTGTGGCAGAGGTTGAAGCACAGTGGTGTGGTGGGACAAAAACTGGATCCCTGGGTCTGCGAATGGGCTGAGCTGGGGACCAGGGGAGCTGGTACCCAGGGGCAGAAATGAAAGCCTAGGGAAACACTTCATTTTTTTGTCTGGGTTTCCTGCACTGATGTCTCACTGAGAGGGAAATGAAAACCATTGTGCAGAAACAGAGAAGTAAAGAAATAGGGAACTGGAGGAGGAAATTTCATGGAATTAGACTTTATTTCCGTGCTGTAAGTAGAAGACAGGGAGTGAAATGGCCATGAGGGAAAGATAAAGTGTTTGGAGCTTAAGCAATGGAAATTTGGCATTAGGGTTCTTGACTCCCAAGTTGATACTAAACAGGTAGAGGGAAGATGTCCATAACACACAGACCTACTAGGTAAGGAAACATAGGAGTATTTGTAAGCAGTGGAGTTCTTCATATATAAAAACGAAGATATAATCAGATTTTTCATGTGCTGTTTCTTAACCAACCTTGAAATCACAGCGAATCTTTGCAAGAACAGCTAGAATTGGACCCAAAAGGCAAATATATATAAAGAACTTCTTCAATCTAGACCTCTAAATGCATTAACAGCCAAGAAGTAAGAAAGGACCTGCCTGACAAAGATGTTCACAGTGCATTGCTGTGCCACCTCAGTAACATGAGCTTTACAAATAACTGCTGTGTGCAAGGTTGTAGCTGAGGACACTTCACATCCCAGTGGAAGATTAGTGGAAACTCATCAGTATCTTCAGTGGCACATAGTGGCACATTCTACAGCTCCTCCTGACCCCACTCAAATCAGTGTAGAAACTTCTCTGGACTTCAGAGGGTGTAACAGGTGGTCTTCACAGCAAGCTTGTGAAAACTTACAGTTACATATTCTTTACTCTTATTTGTACTGAGGCCAAGAGTAAGAATTGCTAAGTAGAGCTGAAAGCTTGATAGAGTTTGCCATCCAAGTCTGGATTGTAAATCCAGCTGAATTGTGTTGCTCCAACCCCTGCTCAGGCCAAGCTCCCCTTTCACAGGAGCTGCAGAAGGACTGACACAAACAAGGGAACTTCTGCTCTTCTTGGGAAAGAAAAGCAAGCAACTTTATTAAAGCTGAAATGTTTGCTTTAAAGATAAATAAGTTTCCATAATTACTTTTTTGTACAGGTGGGTTTTTCTTTGAATCCCTCCGCTGTAATTTGTATAATTATGACTCTGAAGTTCAGTCCTGTTACTTTCGAATAGCTGCTCCCCAAAGCAAGTCTGTTGCTGCCAGTGATGTTGATGAGGTAAAGTGTTCTATCACTTCACACATTTTGTTAAGCAGTGGGTTGAAAGGCAGCATAATTGGAAAGCCCTGTCATATCTTTGAGCAATGCTTTCTAACAGTGCTGTGTTTTGCCCAGCTATGACAGAAGCCATTAGAATGACATCTATTTCAGCTGTCGCTCTATTCATCTATTTCAGCTGGCTCTGCGGATGCTCCAGGAAANGAGCCATTAGAATGACATCTATTCCAGCTGTCGCCGCGTTGGCTCTGCGGATGCTCCAGGAAAAAGGAGCATTTCCTCTCCCAAGGAAAAGATGTGTGCAGGAGGGGAAGAGCCTCTAGCACAGGCTTTGGGTGGTGGGCCACACAGGGCAGACCCTGACAGGATTTTTCTGCCTTGTTTTCAGTGTGGGCTTTTTTTATTCTATAGCTGTGGCAGGAGTAGGAGGCCCTGCCAATTGGGCCTGCTGCAGTGTATTTATTCATTTATTTATTCTTTTTTTTTTAATCTAGCACAGCGAGGTTCCGCTCTTGGATTTGAAATGGAGGGTGCTACTCAATATAAATAATAATCAGATAGGTATGTAACAGGTTTCTCAATGCTAACATTCAGTTTAATGCAGCATTTTTTATGAATCATTTCCGCAGCTCCTCTACCAAGGAGAATTTATGTAGCAGGTTTCTTTTGGCAAATACAGAGGCTGACTGAATTTAAATGTAGGCATTATTTGAAAGTACAGTGCCAGCTGCAAGACCCTATTGTGTAAAAATTATAATGGGTAGCTAGCATTATTTTCCTGTGAAAATTATTAATTTCAAAACTCCTAATAGTATTTATTTGTCACTTTGGGGGGATGTCAGATAGAAACCCCACTGTTACTCCCCTGCGTGGCCAATTTCTTATGGTAAAGAGCTTTTTACATAAGAAGAAACAAGTTCAGATACAGTTACAAATAAAATCAGGGTAAGTCTGAAGTCTAAAAATTACCAGAATTATCTGATAATTATCTAGTTATCAGAAACTGGATGTAATAAATGAAAATGGTTGGTTAAAAAATAAAATGGATTTTGTCCCTTTAATTACGAGTAAAATGTGAAATGCCATTGTAACTGGAGTTGACAGTAAATTCAGCTCTGGATCAGACCTCACATGGCTTGAAGTAAAACAGAGATATTACTCTGACTAATTTTACATTGTAATAATTATTTAATGCTTACAATGAAGCCTTGTCCTTAGGGTTTTATGCTTTAGCTGTTTCTTACCCACGCTTTGTAGTTATTAACTAGAGACAAAGATGCCATTTTTTTCAAATGGCATAATGTATATCAGTGTGTGTCAATGAAAAACATCAGAAATAGACATTTTCTGGTAGAACAGATTAACTGTATGAAATCTGGAACAGTTTTTCCATCTTTGGAAGCTTCTTAAAGCAGTGCATAAACCATAAACAGATTTGTGTAAGTACTAATGGATGTCATTTCAAAAATTTATAGATCTTAATTTTTATAGAATTGGAATTTGCTCCATTTGTGCTGTGTCATATGCTTTCAGTTAATTCCAAGCTTCTTTTCATATTAACACACTAATTTCACTCTATTGATCAGGAAGCACTTTGTAATGATCGTCTTGGTTTTATTAAACTACTGAAAATGATATATTTTGCATTTCAGAACAAAAGTGTTTTCTTGATTCTGTGATGTTTGGTTTTAGCCACCTTTTGCCAGTCTGTAATGAATGGCTTAATGCAGTATTGAAATGGAATTTTGAGTGGTTGGGATGGGTGTTTTTAATGTGAGGACCACAGGATTAGACCTAAACACTGTGTGTTTCCTGGTGATCATGTAACAGGATCAGAAGCAAGACTGGTCACAATAAATGTGTGAAAAGTCCTAATTCTGAAGTTAGGCATTGATGGTACAGCAGTAGTTCTCTGGGCTCTGATTGGGAGGCTGGACATTTTATAGACAAGCTAATTTTGATCTGAGTAATTCCATTTGAAGCTGAGGTCGGAATCATTCCTTCCTGAGGGCGGGAGAAGGCACGTGGGAGCTGCACAGTAATATTGCAGGGAAAATCATATGCCCATGTGAAATAACGTCATGAGCTGTTTCTTGCCCTTGGGCAGTAAGTCCTTACCCTTGGAAAAGAGCCAGATGCTCACATCATGTAAATCAGAGTGATTTTCACTGGCATGCATGAGTGCATGTTCATTTACACCACATGAGGATGTAAGTTTTGGGGGTTTTTTTTAATGAAGCTCCCTCTACCTTCTTGACATATACTCAGATATCATCTAAGTGCTGACCCTGTCAAATATTGTATTGAATATCAAAAGGCTCCTCCACCTCAAATGGCAGCTGGGAGAGTGAGCAGGGGTAGTTAGGCTGTTGTGAGACCCGTGTGTGGATGTCATTTGTGCGTGCAGAACAAATACTTACGACCTTTTCTGTACTAACTTCTTGCAATTAGTAAAGCTCTGTGACTCAGGAAGTTTAGCACTGTGTTTGGCCAGTATTTAATAATTATGAATGAATTATAGATGGTCAAGCAAAAGTAGAACTAATTTGAGGAAATTCTTTGTTTCACAAATGTATGTCAGGTGGCACTAATATGAAGAATAAAAGCAACAAACCAACCCATAGCCTGACAGTGATATACTTGTTTTTCTAGCATTAGTATTAAAATTAACTCAGTAAACTGGGCTGAATGAGGAAAATCCCCAGATGTTTTTTAAAAACTCCAGTTTTGAGATCAACTGTGCAGCATGATTTATCACAAAAAAATCTATCTGTTGACCTCTTCCCTGAGGGTTACCCATCTATATGTTCTGTTTGTAATGCTCCTGTGTGCTCACACCACACTCACCAATTTTAATGTAATATTACCATGAGGGTGAGTCCTTAATTTTAGCCGTTCAATTTTCAGACCAGGTTAGGTATCTTTACCTAATTATAAGAACCCTGTAATACTTTTCTGCTCAAGAAACTCCTAATAGGAATGGTTGCTCTGACAGATTGCCATTAATCTGTCAATAATGAGATTTTTCCATGTTGTGCTTAGTTGTAAGCTCTTTGGGGAAAGGATCATCTCTGTGCTCTGTTCTTAGCACAGTGGGGCTCCGGTCCACGGTGGGGCCGCGCGCCCTCCCTCACCCGCACCACTCCAATAAATAATCATGCTGGACGTGAAGATGAGAGGAATTCTTCATGCAAGGAAGGTCGTGCTTTAAAGCCCAAACAGCCAGCTGAAGTGCTGGAGTTGTTTCTCCTGGGGAGGACTGGCCCTTTTCCCTTCTAAGGCACGGTGGTGGCACAGCGGGGCAGGCACGCTGGAGCCGGGCATCGGCAGCAGCACCGGGAGCGGGGCTATTTCCAGGGCCAGGGTGGCATTGGTTGACTCTCCCCCTGTCCCTGGCGTGCCAGCCAAGTTCAGAACAAGGCAGATTTTTCTGGCTGGTGGCTGGCTGCCCAGAAAGGTGATCGCTGTGCAGCAGGCAGCTGTTCCCCCGCACGTTTTCCAGCGCTGCCGGCGTGGACCCGCTCCCGCAGCGCCGTGCTGGAAAGCTGAGAATGCTGTGGCCTCCCACAGCCCCAGGAACTTGAAGATGCCTATGAAAGAGCAGCCAGCCTGGGGCTCTAAAATGAGGTAGAGCCTCATTCCCAAGCCCAGGAAGACACAGGCTTTAAAAGGAGCTGGTTGGAAAAGGGGTGATGTTTTTAAACTGAAGGAGGGTTGATTTAGGTTAGCTATGAAGCAAAAGCTCTTTACAATGAGGGTGGTAGAACACTGGAACAGGTTGCCTACAGAGGCTGTAGGTGTCCCATCCCTGCAACTATTCAAGCCGAGGTTGAATGGGGCTCTGAGCAATCTGTTCTCATTGAAGATGTCCTTTATTGCAGAGGGGTTGCACTAGATGAGTTGTAAAGGTCCCTTCCAGCATGAACTATTCTCTGATCCTTATGCAGAGCTGTGACTTAGGCCCAACACAGGAGCACTATGAGTTTGGGAGGCACAAGAGGGTCTAGAGCACTCACTGAAATGGGGAGAACTGACAGTCAGGGGTAGGAAGCCATTAACAGCCAGCATTATGTCATGTCTGCCTTACTGCTGCCAGGCCAGGTTGCTGTTAGAAAATAACTTAAAAATTCAGAAAAGTAAAAAAAACCCAAACCCCAAAACAAAAACTAAAAACCACAAAGAAAACCCCCAACAGTTTGTCTCATTTGCAGTCACAAAGAAAGATGTATTTGCTTTAAATTGCACAAAGATTAAAAGTACCGATAGTGGAAAAAATCTTACCTATGGCACTTTCAGTTAACTGAGAAAGTTCAGCCAGCGATTAAACTGCTGAGAGGGAGGAGAGCACAGATTGCATTTCAGAGGAAAATTCAAGCAATGCAATAACGATTATTAATGTGTGTTATTGTTAAAATAATCGTATTTATTATGGTCTAGCCTAGGGAGAACCAGCAAAAATGGAAGTCTTGTTCCGGAGACTGCAGAAGCATGCACACAGTAGGTGGTCCCTGGCCCAAAGAGCCTGCAGTCTAAATAGTCATAGATGGAGTGGATAAAGCCCCAGCCCAGCTAAGGAAAGAACAGCAAGAAATGCTGTTGGTTTGCATCTGCTCTGCAAGGGTCTGGATAATATCTCTTGCCTGGGTCTCCTTCCAGTGTTTGCTGTAGATATGTGAGGGCTTCTGTATAATCCTGATTTAAAAACAAACAAACAGCCAGATGTGAGGGGAAGAGAGTTATTGATGTATTGGTGGTATTGGCTTCACAGATATAGTGGAGGCCAGGGATGGGAGACAGGATAAGTTAATTGCTGTTGCAGAGTGAGCCACAGGCTTGGTTCCTCACTGCTTTGCCTTAATAAGAGAAGAATTTTACACCCACTTGCACAGATATAAACATCGCCCATGATTAAAAGCAGCAGTTGTTTATCTGCCACTCGAATATTTTTAATTGTGTTCTATCTATTTTAATCAGCCTGTTCTGCTGGGATCCTTGTATCCATGTATGCCTGGTGTAGTAAAGGGTTACAGTTTCCATCAGGGAGTGATAGCAGTTTCCTAGGTGGACTAGTAAGTGTATGGTTGGAAAAGCAACCAGACAAAACCAAACCAAACTGGAATTAGGGCTGCCTTCCCTGTGCATCCGGCCATGCCTGCCATTACAAGCAGCTGTTTTTTAACTTGTCTTACAAACTGATGTTTCTAAATGTGTATTCTCCCTGTGCTTTTTGTTATGCAATCGGGATCAGTGACCCCTAATAAAGAATAAATGTGGTGGAAGAGGTGTTGAACAGCTTGGCTGGAGGTGTATCCCTGTGACTGTCAGTGTGTGCACACCAGGAGAGGTTTGCTGGGACAGCTGTGCTGACAAGCCCTCCATGGGGAATGCAGCTTGTTCTGGCAAAAGAGGACATTTGCCACCACCTGATGCTTGTATTTCAGACAAGGTATATCTGCTGTAGGCTTTTTTTTTTTCCTCCTAGTATTTATAGCTTCTTTAGATCCATGTTTGAGTCTAGTTTAGTTATGCAAAGTTGAGGTTTCTCCCTCCCCCCCCACCATGGTCATTTCCTCAGTCACCCTTGATCCACTGCCAGGGCTTCACAGTGCTGGCCAAGCTAACCTGGAAGCTGAGAGGATGTGTCAGCATGGCACAGAAAGTACAATATTTGTAAGCAGGGAGCTCTTTGCTGCAGGGTGTGCTCCTGTGGCAGCTCATTTCCAGCAGATTGTTACGGAGGCTTTGTGAGTGTGAGGCCAAGAACATCACTGCTGATGGTGCCTGACACAGCAGTGCAGGAAAAGTGCAGCAGGGAGGTCTGGTGGCTCCTGTGTGAGCAATAAATACCAGTCCCAGACAGACTGAGAGGGCTGTGGCTTAGGAGATCCTGGTTTTCACTGTGCTTGGGTGCTGCTGTACCTGCAGAGCGATGTAACCCTGCTGGCTGGGACGCTGTGCAAGGAACTTGGGAGGCTCTTCCAGCCTCCCCAGCTGGTGAGGAGGGGAGGAAAAGCAGCCCTGTTCCTCCTGCCTCCTCTTTTGTGCTGCAATTGCACTATAGAGAGCAGAGGCCCCTTATCCTGCCTGTCTTCTTTGACTTACAATTCAGCCAGCTCTAATTATTAAAAAATAAACAAGCCTGTAACTGCTTAAGAGCTTTAAATCCCCTAAATGACAGGGAAATAGCCCCTGAACACCACCGAAATAGTCTCTTCCATGTCTGCCTATCCTGGCAGCAGATACAAATCATCATTAGTGGGTCACTCTGACACAGATCCCTTAATGTAAGTGCTACATTACATTAACAAGCGAGTCAACAATAATATTAGCAATAAATGAGAAATTAAATTCCTAGTCATTCATCCCTTTGGGTTTCCCAGTGTGTCTCTTGTGTTTTTCTTGTTTTGATCCTAAGCATTTCGAAACAAGAAGTGTCTTTATTTTGTGTCTTGTGGCGTGATCCCAGCCCATTAAAATGGATGACAGTACTGCTGTTGACTTCAGTTAGCAATTACTGTAGGAGAGAGCACATGGTGTGATTCAGAAATTAATAATAACCATATACACTAATTTTAAGGAGGGGATATGAAATTGAACTTTCCTGCTGAATTGATTTTAATTCAAACTGGTTCTTTCCAACGCTTTTTCCAAGAAAACAGATAAAAAACTAATTTGCTTTAAATTGGAATACTTTTACTTTTCTGCACCAAGACTGGTAGTGAGGGAGTCACCACTGCTAAGCAACAATAAACGATAATGTTTGTACACACTAAGAAAAGTCTAAATGAGAGGACTCCAAAGCAGAGTTGGAGTTTTTGCTGCTAATTTTAGTGGAAGATGCGGCTAGACCCTCAAATGGCTCTGCAGCCAAAATATTTAAATTGTTTTGTCTGTGTTTCCTGTTGCTAGATGTAGACTGGAGAATTGTTTTGTTTGGTTTTTTCAGATTGCAGCACTAGCTTAGTTCCAGTATGTGACGGAAAATTGCTTATTGGACTCTCCTGATCAGAAAGCACTGATTATGGGATATTAACTGTAGTGCTTTTATGATGAAGACTGTTAAAGACTGAACCAAAACCACAACCTCATTGCTTTCAGAATTAATGCTCAGAGTAAACCTGCCTTGTTCCTGAAAGGTTAGTCTCCAGTGCATTCATTCTTTGGTTTCTTCTTGGCAAACACATTCACTGAACTGCACTGGTGGTCTGAGCGTTTCTAATTTTACTGCCTCTTCATCCAGAGTGGACCTGCAGAACCTTGCAGCTACAGCTGGGACAGATTGCATGTAATTAATTATGGAACTTTAAGTATTGCAAATCTAACAAGGCAAGAAAGGGGAGAACTCAGTGCTGAGCTCTCCCCTGGCACATGCCTGTAATTAAACGTGTATAAAGCTTTCTGAAAGGGCAGTGGGGTGCTCAGCCCTGCAGTTAGGGATGGAACAGCTCTCCTGGGCTGGAGGCTGGGTGCTCCTGCTCTCTGCACTGCCAGGGTTTGGCTCTCTGGGAGCAAATGGGACACAGCTCCTTCCCACCCTCCTCTGTGCACATCCAGGAGCTCAGGAGAATGGTTCTGTCTCCCAGTCCCCAGACACAGTTCTGTTTAATTGTTTGTCATTTGGAATGGCTGCTTTGTTACTGGATGCATCAGTGTTCCTAGTGACTGGAAGTATCCCCCTTATTTATGTCTTGGTGACTGTTGGTGTGTGCTCAGGGTAAAGTGCCTGCAGTGGCTCCCTGGTGTGGGAAGTCCTGACAGTCTCCCTCCCGCTCCCTGCAGTGCTTTGGAGATGGGCTACAGGGTGCTCAGGGGTGGCTGAACACCTTCACCCATCAAATCACTCAAACTGACTCATAACTAATAGAAACAGGCCATTAAACTAGGGCAGCCACTGATTGAGGCAAAATAGGTGTTCTTACATTTCCAGGGGACTACATGAAACCAGATGCTAAAAATCTTGCCATCTTTCTCCACTGTAGAGTCTGGGGATTTTGTTTGAATTGTTTTCTTTCAGCCGACTTTCTCTCAGTATAAACTTCTTTGTGGCTTCCTTAGATCTACAAACAAGTCTAAATAATATTAAATGAATATTTATAAACTCAAGGTACGTAGATTGTATTTTATTTATTCTCAGCAGCCTTTCCCCCAAGGAGCTGTTATCCTGTGTATTTGTCCACAATATAGAGACTCAATCTTATTTTTTTTCATATTTTCCATAACTCCAGCATTTACTTATGAGCATCATACTAGTTTTTCCACTAATAGAATCCATCTAAAAGCCATTGCTAAAATACTGATAACTCTGTGTCTTCTCGTTTGAGCACTGCTATTGCAGTGAGGTCAGCATAACGTTTTCCCTGTGGGTCATAGCTTGCTATGACCAGTGTGGAAATTTATGAATTGCTGAAATTGTGATGTCAGTTAGTAATAAATTCAAGCAAATGTGAATTTTTCATTCTTTCAGTCATAAAGAAAATTCAACTGAAATTGTTCTGGTTTATGATATAGAAAGTTAGGCAGGGCTTGTTAGAAGCACTAAAATGGTTAAATGCATAGGAGTATATTGACTTTGTCTCTTGTCCAGTGGTTCTGTCTTCATGGGTGATCCTTTGCAACAGCAGCCTCAAGCCTGCCATTATGGGCACGTCATGCAATTTATCACTCAGGTTTGTAGCTTTTTGTTGCTGATCCACTCTGGTCTTGCTTAAATTTACTGACTCTTTCTTACAGCTGTTCCAAGTTTTCCATGAGTCACCAAATATTGCACATAGGTCAGCTACTGTGAGAAAATAGTTGATGTTTGTTAGTGTTTGCCCTGAAAGCACAGGCACGATGCCTCTCAGGGGTTTGGCCATGCTGTCCCTGCTGTGTCTGGGGGTTCAGGGCCAGTTCAGCTGCAAACCCTGTGCTTCCTGGGTTTATCTGCAGCGCTCACAAGGGAAGCGTGGCTCAGGTCTGAAGCACTGCCCCACGCCTGGGCACACATGTGGGAGCTTTAGCATGGGAAATGAGCATCAGATTGTGTGCAAGTGGCTTTGAATATATACAGAGAATTCCTGAGCAGTTACTCGTACTGTGGAGGGCAGTTTGAGTCAAGCTTGTTTTGTCCCCTCCACTCCCGTCTGGCTGTTTGTTGAAGCACTGAACAGCAGTGTTACTCAGCATGTGGTCTGTGGATGTCTGGCAGTCCATAAAACTTCAAAAGATATTGTGAGAGGAACTACACATTTCAAAACCTGAAACTGTCCAGTCCACGTTAATGTTCCCATACTTGCAAGTAAACAAACAAAAAAAAAAGTGAAGAAATAAAAGTGGCAAGTGATTATTTGATTTTTAGCCTTAAATTAAATTAGGTGGTAGAAATTAGAGTCTTTGTGGCAGCACTGCAGAATTTTTTTTAGGAAGCCTGGCCTTTGCTTGGTGCTGCAGGATCGAGGGTTTGCTGTGTCTGGAAGCCAGGACAGCCTTGCAGACTCTGTGTTCTTCAGTTCCTTCACTCCAGAAGGAGAGCAGCAGAGCTGGATCAGATTCAAAGAGCGTAACAAGGAGGATCAAAGCACTCTCCTGTGAACAGCTTCAGCACAAGCAGTGACTCAGTGGACTGCACCTCTTCTGTCCAGGAGTGGTGACTCACGGGAGACAGGGCTGGAATCTGTAGAGTTGAGCTGCACAGAGAAGGTGGATGGGGAGCAGCTGCTCACTGCTGCTTCTGCAGCAAGTTCAGAGTTTAAGTGAGAGAGAGGCTGAAAACAAAGAAAAGGCACTAACTCTGGATCCAAGGTCTAGGTCAGCTATTAATCTCATTGGAAGAACAGTGGAAGCTATATGTCACAGAACAAAAATTCCCTGTTCTATCCGGAGGCACTGCTTCTGTCTCAGGACATGGTTGAGCTGCAACTTACTTGAATTTGGGAGAACTCTCTTGAGCTGTCACTGCATTCACCCTCCCTTGGCAAGGGGTGAGATCCTGCCCTGGACTGTGGTCAGGCCTGGCACCTCATCTCACGTGGTTGGGACCATCTTGCTCTTCAGTGCTCTTGTACAACAGGGGTCTCCTTGCTGTTCTGTTCCTGGTCATCCACCTGTTTGTCTTTCCTCAGGATCCTCTCCTTTCTCAGTTCTTTTCTCCCAGCCCATACATCCTCTATTTGTTAGAGATGAGAGAGGGTGATGATGGGGCATGTTCCCTGTCCTTGGAGGCTGTGGAGTGTTTTAGAGGAAATTCATTTTTTTTCACAGAGAAGCAGCACACTGTATAGATGTCAATAGGGCTCTGGCAGTGTTTGAATTGCTTCGATTTGCCTGCCCCTAAGTGTGCTAAAATTTATTTGAAAAGAGGGATGTGGTTGCTGGTTGCTTTATGTGGCACAGCTGTTGGGTTGCTCTTACCTCTCTGCTGTGCCTTTCACCAGCCCATTACATCTGCCTGTAGCTTCTGATTTTCTGTGCTAAGCAAGCTCGTTGAGAAACTGTGGTTTTGAACAGCCAGTGACATGGAACTGACAGTCAAAGTAACTGCAAGTATTGCAAATAATGAATAATTTTACAGCTGTGTAATTATAATATGATACTTAATTCTTTATAACAGTGCCTTTGGTTTAACCTGAGAATGTGCTGCGATTAGAGCAGTTCATTTCGCAACTGCCATGTCATCGGGAGCTTTTGTGATTGTTTACAGTGAAAGGAAACACAACCATGAAACAAACTGGTGATTATTGTATATACTAATTTATGCCTTCTATTTGCAGTAGAGTGACTGCAGTATTGATCTGTGCCTCTCCAAAACACCGGGTTTGGGCTCAGTTTTGCCTTTTTTTTGCTCAGAATACCCTCAAGACCACCCATATGTGCAACCAAATCAGAATTACTTCACGCCTCTGAAGAGAGGTGCTGGATATCACATGCTCTGGTGGCTCCTCACCTGGCTGAAGCACTGAAAAGATGACTCTCTTGCAGTGCTCTAAGCTCTGTTTTTCATTGTACTAATCCCTGCACATCACAGGGAGGAGATGGTGAAAGAGCTCACCCTTGCAGAAACGGGAACAGGTTTGTATTACAGAGCAAATAAGGGAATCCAGAAGGGTTTGATGATGCTGTGTCCCTGTTGTGAGGGGCTGCTCACTCGGGGAGATGCTGACAGCACAGCCCCAGCTCAGCAGCACCAGCAGAACAGGGCAAGGTCGTGGTGCTGGAGCGAGTCCCTGAGGAGAGACTTCAGTTCTCTGCTGCAGCTCTGTTTGAGTGAGCACAGCAATTGTGGTATGGAGCAGCACCTTTTAGGAGCTATTTGGAGATTGAACCTATGTTTCTATACGTAGAAGTTCAGTTTCATCCCCATCAATTCATACGGAGGCTTTCGAGAACGGGCCTGTTGAATTTGTGGGCTAAGAAAGGACAATGGGACCTGTCAAAAAAGGCATTGTTGCCTCCTTGAAATGGTGGTTGCTGCTCAGCAGAGGCTCAGCAAGATAAAAGCAGCCTTGGTAAATCAAAGATCTGCAGGGAGCATGTCTGCAAACACAGCCTTAAAATTTGCTGTAATGGTTCTTGGAAAACATGCTTGTCTGTTTTCTCTTACTTTTCACCTGACGTTGGCTCTCACAGCAGCTCAGAGGTGACAAAATTTCATCTGTCTTGAAAATTAGAATGTGCTTTGCTGTGACTTGCAATTGATCCGATTAGCTAAGTACGTTTAGGGTTTATAATTAAATTTGAAAAGCTGTGTTGTTCAGCAAATGATATTGCACCTATAATTATGGATTATGGAAGTCACCTCTTCTGTATAAGCATAAAATCTGCATGAGTCCAAAAGTGGTTGGACTTATCTCTATGAATAAGTCCAGGCAGATAATTTCATTGCCTTAGATAGAATTAGAACAGGGTTCATTGATTTACTCTGATCTAACATAAAAATATAATGACTTTTATGCTAAGCCTAAATCACTCAGGCTATACACAGCTGTCTTGCAGAACATCATAAACATGATGCAGCAGTTCAACATCTTCATCAAAATAATTTGCAACTCATTTGTTCAATGTGGCACTGCCTTGTGAACAAAATAAGAATTAACCAGCATTTGTATACTGAGTGCCTTTGTTCAGTGTATCTGCTTGAACTAAACCATAGTGTTCAGAATCAGTTATGTAGGAGCATGAATAACTTCTCAAGTGATTTCAGAGCTACAGCAGTCTCCTTTCGTTAAGCAGTGTTTTGGATGCAGTAGGTTCCATTTTGACCCTGCACTCTAGATTTCAATTGTCAATAATCAGATGCATTTTAATGACTATTCTAATTAAATGTATGGCATAAAATTGATCACAAAATAATTATGTTTAGTTTTTTATTGTTATTTAGCTGCAAATGGTTTTCCTCATTCTGCTTTTCTGAGGCATGATCAGGACTACTGAGGTGCTTCATTTTAGCTAGCAGCGGCACCACATCAAAGAAAAACATTAAGAGATCATGGTAAAATGCCAGTTTCTGCTTTACAGCACTGTGGGAGAGAAATTCTAGTTGAAGAAGAGAGTAGAGAGTTGTGATTCTGCTTTTCAAAGCAAACAATTTCAGAAAGAAAATATTTAAATATTTTTACTTCAGTATATATTTTTACATGGCAGAAATACGCTGATAACACAATGAAAACAATAGTAATAATAATAGTAAATATAAGAAATAATAGATTATGTGTAGCAGCAGACTTGAGAATCTTGCCTTTATTTCCTTTCCATATTCTTCTGGGTGATAATGTGGAGACCTATTCACTGGTTTTTGTTATGAGGGGAGCTGCTGTCCCACCTTCCCTGAGGGCTGAGAGGTGATTGCCTCCTCCCCTCTGAGGGTGAAGGTGAGGGCTGGAATGCCACATTCCAGCCTTGGAAAGGAATCCTGCTTTTCTGTCCCCTAGACTCATTATTCTAGACATGCTAAGGTGTTGTAGCAAGATCAAGGTGGATCATGTTGATATCAGAGAAGCTGAAAAAGAGGGAGAAGCCTCCTATGGGTGTTGTGAGACATTGCAAAGTCAGTCATAAAAGGAGGGATGGGAGGAGGGTCAGACCTCAGGTATGTTAAAGAGCAGTGAACTCTAGAGAGAGGAGCACTATTGGCAGATCAGAATCAAAATCTTGTGTGGAGTGTATGGCTGACTGTATGGGCCATTATCTTTTGTTACTGTAAGGCATGGGGCTTGAGCAAGGAGGTAAGGGAAGCTTCACTATTTTGTGACCAAACTGTCACTAAGCCCTTTGAATTCAGTGAACACAAACCAATCTGAAATCCTATGCAGCATGTAAATATTTACACCTGTGATGTGATCCTTAAACCCTGCCTGTATTCCAGAATTTGTCTGAATTTAACTGTGTGCAAGACTTTTACTGAACTGGATCATGACATTGCTGGCAACTTCAGGAGAAGTCACTCGTTTCTGGGGCAGGGAAATGCTGTCATGAAATCCACGGGGACACCTGGCCAGATACTGCTGCTTGTTGGGAATGTTAGAAGGCAGATGGTGTGATGTTCATGGGCTACAAGTTTATTATCATTTTTATGACTTGCTTAAATTATCTAGCCAAGACCTGGAAACTAAATTCTAGCTTGACTAAAATCATAGCTCCTGTTTACCTGCATACCTCCTGTAAGCTGCTGGTTCCCTACTAACTTGGATTTGTGGGGATTATAAATTAACGTGTCCCAAACCTGTGAAATCTGATAATACTGTGAAATCTGATAAATAAATACAGACAGACCGCAGTTTTACATCAATATGACTTTGTTACCGTGTTTGGTGAAACTGCTCCATATCTAAACCAGAAGGACTGGTATGAGAAGCTCAATGACTGTGTGCAGAGTGGCTTGGAAATATTTTTCTGCTGTATGTTTTTTTCCTTAGGTTTTCAGAATTTTCAGCATGGTTTTTCATACACAAAATCAACATATGTTCTAAATGTTTTTTCATTGTATTATATCTGGAGAAAAAAAACCAGCTTTTCAAAGACATCATGAGACTTGTGTTTTTAGGCTTATTTGATATATAGCTTTATATAGTTCTTTCTTAATTAACAGTGAGTTCTGTTGTGTTTGAAATCCAAGAGCAGTGTTTGAATTCTTGCAGAATGGGCTCTGACATAAAATTTCTCCCTTTCATCATTAGTGGAATTGATTGATGTCTTTGCTTAGCAGAAAGATTGCCACATGGACACAGAGATAGCATGTTTCTTGCTCTGTTTGAAATGCATGTCATGCCATTTTGCTTTTAAGCATATAGTTCAGAAGAGATGAAACGGGAGAGTACTTGCATCCCTCACCTCCGGCTGAGTACAGCAGAGGTATTCTTGTGTTTCTCTGGAACATGACTTGCCAGGAACTTTCATATAGATCCAGGGTCAGAGTTTCCCTTCAGCCTGGTGACTTTTACTGGGTCAGAACCAGGAAGGCTGTGAAATAAATCATGCTGTAAAAGAAAACAAATGAAAGTACTGAGTGGTATATCAGTTTCAGTCCGAAAAGATTGACTTTGTTTTCTCTGGTTTGTGTGTATAGCTGTGGAAACCCCAGCTCAGGAGTTGTTACAGAGAAAGTTAATGAATATAATTTCTAGATGGGGGAAAAAAAAAGTGATGCTTTGTAAAAAGAAAATCTGTTGCTGTGTGCAGAGATGTTCTGGCAGGTGTGCGTGCCGGTGGCAGAGGATGGACCAGCCCCACTTCTGTAATGTCTCAGCAGCTCCATAGATGGCAGAGAACAATGTTAACAATAGCTGAACCTAGAGCTGGTTTGCTGTCCTGCTGCCAGTACAGGCTGCAGTTGGACATGCAGGCCCTGGGATGAAGCACTGGGGTCCCGTGGCGTCTGGCCGGAACAATCGCGGCGCTTGTTCTGTGATCGGCGCGCTGTCAGACAGCAGAGGCTTTTAGCACAGTCAGCTGAGCCCGGCCTGCTCTGTCCTTTATGCACTTTATTTTAGACTTGCACATACAGAAGACGATGGAATCAATTAGCTCCTTGTCTAGCAAACAGGGCCCAGCTTTCCCGAAGAGCGGCAAGGGTGTGTCTGAGAGCCAGACAAGCTGGAGATTTCTCTTGGGCAGCTCGTGGGCTGGTTTCAAGTTACTCCATATTTTATTGTCTCCTATTTGCTGAACCTTGGTTTCAAATGATTGCACTGTGCTTCTTAAAGGCACAGGTTCTTCCAGCTGCCCTGGCCAGAGCAAGGAAGGACACGTATTTATCCTCCATAAAGCCAGGGAATGGTTTCACCTGAGGGTGTGTGCAGGGAGCCAAAACCACACTGATACTGACACACAGTGCATAGGTAGCAGAGCTGGCCAAGGAAAAGAATCTATTTACTGTGTGTCTTGGATGAAAGGGTTTATCTTCCCTGCGTTATTCTTCAAAGAATAACTGTATCATTACTATTTTTGTAATTAGTGGGGGCCAATTGAGTAGGCAGCACTGTGATGATTTGCATTTCTCAGTTTTATCGCCTCACACTGATGGTGTAGCTGCCTGCTCTGGACCCGACGTGCTGTGGTGTGGAGCACCCCCCATGTTGTGCTAGATGCAGTTCGAGAGAAAGGTCTTCTTAACAAAAGTATTGCATAAATCAGAGCAAGCTGCAGTGAGTTAGACATTGACAACATGTTATCTGGGCCAACCCTGAAATAAGGAAATCCTTTTTGATTTTTTTTTTTCATTTGACTTGGCACCATTTTTCCTGTGAAAAGGCTGAGAAAGGAGAAATATCTCCTACTTCATCTGCAACATCTAATGTAAAAATTTAAGAGGGTTTGCAGTTTCTTGAAGTTCAAGTGCTCTTTATTGTGGCCTGTATCAGTGAGGACTGCTACTGTTATTTAAAAACAGCAGCTAGAGAGTTGCTGGTAATAACTTTCTATCCCAGCGAATTCACAGGTTGACCATATGCTGGGCAAGGGATCATTTCCCAGCTATGGTATTTAGAGTGCTTTGAGATCCTTTGGATGAAAGGTGCTCCCTCATCTGAGTCAGATGAACCATTTTTCCAATGTTGTAATTATTGTTATCTTCACAATTAAAGAACTGCCAACAAGCAACATTAAAAAGAATATTTCTATGCCTAGCAATTGTGAAAGAGGAGCTTCATCTACCTCTTCACTTGTCTGTGCTCGTGAGCTGAAGTCCAAACACTGAAGAAAATTCAAAGAACTCCTATTCCAGCCCAACATACAGAGAAATGTATTCATGTTTGAAGCATAGGTGCTTTCTTCAGGCCTATGGGTTTCAAACCTGTGTTTCCCTGAGTTTCCTCTTTTTAAGTGACCATCAGGGCCTTCTTTTTGTTTTCCTAATAAATATTGCTGTAGTTTTGTAGCATAAAAAATGCTTCATGCTTTTGGTTTGGTTGAAATAATGGACTTTAAAGAGTTGGGTGTGTATCATGGAAAGAGCTTTCCCTGTCATCAGGTGTTTTTTCCCCAGGTACAATAGTGTTACTTGCCAGTTTTCTGCTTCCAAATACCAGAGATTTTACTGTGCCCTGTCTAAGGTGTCATTTTAAGGATGTGCTTCTCTAACTCAAAATAAGGTGTATTATCCAAACCCTGATTGTCAGGGTGGCTGGAGGTGTCTTTTTTGTAAAACAAGAGTAAGATGTAACAGTTCATTGTACACCTTTGTGATAAAACTAAGGAATATGATGCCAGTGCTTTAGATCCTGCTACAGGCATCTTTAAACCCAGCAGTGGCAAATAAAATCAATTTGTAAAGTCACTTTTTCTTTTTAGTTCAATTGGTAAAGGATCACTTGATGATCCAAATGTTCTTCTGTATGAAACAGAATAAATGTGAAGTTGTACCAAGGATGTCAAGCTGCATTCCTGGTGAGACTTTTCTAAAGCAATCAAGGTTTCTTCTGCTTCTTGCACTAATCGTTAATAACTATGCTGTTGTCACAGCTCAAAAACTTTCCTATTGACACTTCAATCATTTTTAAAGATCCTGAATGTTAGGCATGTATTAAAGTAACCTTTTGCACTCTATTAAAATTTAAGAACTGCTAGATTTTTAGTGAATGCCCAAGCAACTGGATCATGAAAGCATTACCTTGTGCCAAGGGCATGATGCAGAGCACTGGTTCCTTTTTAACAAATAATAAGAAGTTTGACTTTTCATTTACACATTCTGCCAATTGCTAACAAGTTTCCATCTTGTTCAAACACTGGATTGATCCTAAGAAATTGAAAATATTGATTTAACCCTCTGCCTGATTTGTGCTGTGGGCACCTGCTAGTACAGTCTTAGCACATTACAATTGCTTGGCCGTAATTCCTCAGGGGACCACTAATAACTACCACATTTGTCTTTTCATCTTCTGAAATTATGCTAGCAGTTGTCCAAGTCAATTGTGATTCATTTGATACTGCTCTCCTTCAAGACATATTGCAACCAAATAGACTTGCTCACCAGTAATATATCTGATGACATAGTTAGTTCTAGTTAATTGACAGAATGATTCAGGCTTTTATGGATGGCATTAATTGGTCCCTGGTGTCCATGCAATAATTGACCAGACAGTGTAGGCTACATTAGCTTCTCATCCAGTCAGAACAGTGGTAAGATGAGGTAAATGTGGTACAAATGATAAAATGGCTATATTTTAAATCAAACATTTATAAAGTATAGAAGTGGGAGATTGTGGCATAAGAGGGTCTGAATAATGGGAATACATAAATGTCCACATTCGAGGGTTGTGTTTCCTTCTTTTTTTTCCCCCACCCAATTAACACATGTGGTAAGTCACATTTAGATGCCTTAATGGACTCTGTTTGAATCGTGGTTTAATGTGTAAAGCAAAGTAGTTGGAAGGGCTGCTTGTGGTGTTTCAGCTTCTGTGTCTTTATATGGTACACTTTTAAGCCTGGTGTTAAGTGTTAGAAGGAAGTTAAAGGTGGGGCAGCCCCTTGCATTTACAGGAGGCTTTTATTTTATTTTTTTCCTCACAGAAAAGGAGATCACTTGTGGAATTATTTTTATATATTCCAGGCGTGCAAGAAATGCAAAGCCTATGCTTAAAAAAAAGGTGTAATTTGTTAGAAAAAGTTAGGTAAACAAGAAAAGTGACATGAAAACAATATTTACTTGCCACAGCTCCCCTTGAGGAGTTATCATTCAGTGATTTATCACCTACTTTTCTTACTCTCTGTTTTGTGTAAGAAAAGCATAAAGATAAGCAAGGAGGGTCTGCTGGCTGTGGCTCAAGTTTAGAGGAATGTAACTGCAAAGAGTCACAGAATCATAGAATATTTTGGGTTGAAAAGGACCCAAAGGGTCATTGAGTTGAACTCCCTGCTCATCACAGGACACCTAAAACTAAACCACATGAGCTGAATCAAAGGAGAATACTGGTATTGCAGGGTTTTTGAGTTTGGGCTGGTTCAGAGAAAGAAAATACCAAATATACATCTAGTGGGGGTAAAAAAAAAGTATTGTTGAAAGGTTCCTCCTCTTGCTATATTTTCTAGTGCATTGCCAATTTAGTTTTTAGTGCCTCATCACAGCACATTCTTTGGAGCTTGTTTTAAATCTGGAAGGTGTTTACTTGCTTAAAATTTAAACTGCTGCGTTAAGATCACTCCTCTGTGTATATTCTCACATATTGGGTTAAAAAAAATATTAAAATTGGTTCCTCTTCTGTCTTTATACAACTCAGATGTCCTCCTTGCCCCTGCAGCCTGCGACCCTTCTGCCCATGGCCATGAGGCAGCCGCTGGCGCCCTGTGCTGCTCTCCCAGCCCATTTATCAGCCCCAGGCACCTGCTGGGGGTACCTGAGGGCAGTGCAGTGCCAGAGCTGGCCCACAAAACTCCCCACATCCCACAGCCACAGCCCTCAAGCACGGGAGAAGCCCTTCTGTGGTGATTTGCAGGAGGTGAGGATGGCAGGAGCAGGTAGGCTGAGCTGCTTTGGGAATAGTCTCCACCCAAAATGCAGAGATTGCTCTGTTAATAAAAAATGCCAGCCCCCATCAGCTTTGATCACTTCATTCACTTGTTACACCCCTTGTCACTGCCCTAGCCCTTTGGCTTAAATCTTTCCAAATTGCAGAGTTGTCACAACATGGATCATGCATTCCTTCAGCGTCGCGCTCTTGGTGGGTCCTGCCAAGAACAAACAATGAAACCACTCGTTGCCCTGCTTTAATTTTTATGAATTGTTGAATGTCCTGAGCTCCCACTGATTTCAGTCTGCTAGTGGGAATTGAGGGCATTCAGAGATTGCTGGGAAACTCAGCCTTTACACCATGTACATGCTGATTGCAATGTCTCCACTTCCTGGTACCTTCTTCACAAATCAATCTTTCCAATCTCCTAGTAATTTACTGCTCTCCCAGATGCCTTCAGCATGCTGGTATGGTTTTTCTTGGAATTGATACCTGCATTTGTGTTGCAGGTTGAGTGGGTTGATACAGGAAAAATGGGAAAATCTTGACCAAAGAAACTCTTCTGGAAACGTGTCTGTTTCCTGTGAAATGGGTCCATTTCTCTGTTTTTTACAGACTGAGCTACATTTGGATGGGGTTGTTCCTACATGAAGTGGTCTAGTTTCTTTATTCCTGAAAAAATGTCAGGTGTTTTTCCAGGGAGGCTCAGTAGGTATGTCTGCCTTGTTGGATGTGAGCATCGTTGGGTTCAGTGAAATCTTCTTGGGCAGACAAGAGGTGTTGCATTTCCATAGGTCACGTTAAGGTTATGATCCTTCAAAATACCGATTTTGTGCAAAGGGATGTTATTTCTGGATGAAGAACCTTGCCCACAGGTTAGGTCAAATTTAATGTGATCTGTTATTGGAGGTATTGGATTTTATGTTGTAGAAAGCAATGCTGAACTTTAAGGCCAATGATTTTTACTGAGTCCAGTATTGAATGCTAGCTGGTTTTATTTCCCACATTTTAGGAAAAAGACAAGATGTTTATATAAAAGAAACTAGGATTTTTTTTAAGTGTATTTTATTTTATGACAGCAGTTAAAATTAACCTACATTTAAAATCAAGCTGTTCATTCTATATACACCTTAAGATGTCACTGACAACAACTTCAACTAAACCTTTGAAATACCAAGGAATGCAGTTGACCTTAAGGGGGTTTAAGCATAGAGATTAAGTTTGCCTAATTTATATAATTTGCACTAGTTTTAAGCTTCTCAAATTAAAATAAATTATAACAGTTAATATAACTTCATGCACTATACTAATTCCTAAAGCCAGGTAAGCATTTATTTAACCTTATAAAGTCATCAATTTTACCAACTCAAATCTTTTCACCTGTAAACATTTTGACATTGTAAAATATTAATAATTTCTACTTAATCCTAAACTAATTTAAACCCAAGTTTAGTAAATGTATGTATTGAGTATGAGCCATCAGCTATATAAAAGCCCAGATGCCGAAACTGGGATTGAATTTGTTATTTTTGTCCACTAATGTCTCCAGCGTAAAGAGCTTTATTCCAGGTTTCTGTTCTCTTCTACCTTCAAGCACTACAAGCTTAGAAGAGGCAAAGTTCTTGATCCACTTTGGTCCCTGTTGTTCTTTTGCTATGATTTTTGCTGCTTACTACAGGGATAGAGGGTCTAGATGGCTGAGATTAATTTTCTGAGTCTGCTGTTTGCAATGAAGTTCAAATGCCGTGAGCAGCTGAGCCTTAAATTCAAGCTTGAATGCAACAGTGAAACAGGACCCTGTCTTGAATTTTTCTTGTGCCTACAGCTCCACAAGTGATCCACAAGTGTCTGCCTGTCTGTTCTCCCCAGTCACTCTGCAAATCCCCCACTCAAAGGTAACTGGAGAGGTGATGCTCTTCAGGAAACATCTTCTGAAGCTCCTTGAAAACGGGAATTCGAGTAGATGGGAGAGAGCCCTAGAGCCTCTTTCTCCCCAGCAGCAAGTGGTTGAGCCAGAGGGCTTCTTTTGGGGGTCTTGCTTGGGAATATACAGAAAGAAAACAGACTGAGATCTGATTTCTGTGGAGATTCACTTTCTGAGATGCACACATCAAAGTATTTCCAGTGCTCAGAGAATCAGCAAATAATGCAGGCATAAAAGTTTGTGATCTAATTTGTAGAGCTGCTGAGTTTGTTTAGCACATATTCACTCTTGAATGACCTTACTTATGCACATAGAAATGTCTGTCATCTTCATTTTTTTTTTTATCTGGAGAGTGAAAAAGAGCCCTTTGTCCAGGTGAGAATGGGAAAAGATGCAAATAAAAGCCTGCTGGAATGGAAGATGATACAACAGAAAATAAATGCTAGGATGGAAAGATCTCAGTTACTGAATTTTAAAATCTTTTATAAATTGGCTTACATTGTAATCGAAGTCTTTCATTAATCTAGTGGAAATGAAAAGATGAAGGAGAAGCCAGAGTAATTGTTTTCAAAGCATTGTAATGACGCTTTTGTTTTCAGTGTATGAACTTGGTTCTTTAACAAGGTGGGAGTAACAAGCACTGACAGGTGCAGAAGACACCCTGGATGTGTTTCTTTAGCTGTAAGTGAGTGCCCTGACATCTCAGGCAGTTCAGCAAGGCAATGATTTGCCCTGTGTAGATCTGAAAAGAGATTTGTCCATATTGACTTGTCTTAAGTTTATGGAAATAATTGCGCTGGCTGTTTTCTGTTTCATCAAACATGCACTGGAGCCTTCAGCAATTTGCAGCAGTGGCTGTAGCAGGAATTCAGTTCTTCTGAATATTTTTCTTCCGTATTCTTCTAATATGGAGCATGAGAGTTTCTGAGGAACCCTTTTTGTTTCCAGATATGTGTTTCTTTCAGAAAATGCGATATCATAACTTCAAGCTGTGTCTGATGTGATTAAGGTGGCTTCAGGGATTTGCTTTAGGGCTTGTAAGAGTGTCCTTTTGATAGCCAAAGCTTGTGTTATAGATACCCTCCTTGGGAGGAAGATAAGAAAGAACTGAAGACGTGGAAAATGTTTCTGAAAATAACAGACAAAAGCTTATGTCATAAAACTGGCATCCAGTCAGTTTGGTGGGCATTGGCATGGGGCTCTCCTCAGCCTTCACTCTGCTGAGGCTTCCTCAGAAACAGGTGCACTTTGTGCCTGTGGCCCTGTGGAAGTGGGCAGGTTCTCTGCTTGGAGTCAAGGATGCCAGCATGCCCATTTCCTTAACTTTGTTTCATTCTGGGTTTTGAGCAAAACTGTTTTTCTTGCTCCCACTGAGGATCTTGTTGCTGGTGTGTTTCCAGGTGTGAGACAGAAGGGTCAGCTCTGCTTTGGACTCAGCACCTCCCATTTAGTTTTCATCTTCAGCAAAAGATTCAAGTTAACATCATTTAACAAAACACCTACTTGGAGTTAAAAAATCAGTGGGGACTATAAAGCATCTGGCTTCTGAAGGTTCCACCTCTATCCTCATTTCAGCACCATCGTGCTGGATCTTTGACTAAATTCTCTGGTTCCTTTTTTTAAAGCAATTCCAGTTAGGAACAAAAGTTCACTGATAATATGTTCTACCTTCAATTCTCCAACCATTCTGCTAGTAAGGACTGGAAAGGTGATTGATTGCAAGGTGTTTGTTTGCACCTATTCCCTGCTGAAAGCCTCATGGCTGAGTGTGCAGCAATCCCAGACAGCCCTAAGAGAGATGGTTCTGCTTCAGGCTTGCAGAAGCCTTTGGAAGTCCTTTTGGCATGGGGTTCCCACCTCTGTAGGTGGGAGGGTGGTCTCCTGTGCAGGCCACTGGTTTATAATGGGTCCCTCAGCTGTGTCCCAATGTGACAAGTTTGTTTTGTAGGCACAGGAGAAACTTGAACATGTTTTCCCTTTTGTGTTCTACTAGTGGGCTGACCCTGGCTGGATGCCAAGCACCCACCAAAGCCTCTCTGTCTCTCACCTCTGCAGCTGGACAGAGGAGAGCAAACATAACAAAGGGTTCATGAGCTGACATAAGGACTGGGAGAGATCACTCACCAAACACCGTCATGAGCAAAACAGAGAGCTATTAATTGAATTTATTACTAACAGAATCAGAGCAGGATAATGAGAAGTAGAGGAAGACCTTAAAAACACCTTCTCCCCCCCACCCCCTCCCTTCCCAGCTCTACCTTGTCCCCCAGTGGCACAGGGAGACAGGCAGTGGGGGTTATGGTCAGAACATCACNCAGTGGAGGTTATGGTCAGAACATCACACCTTGTGTCTCCCACTGCTCAGGGAGAGGAGTCCTTCCCGTTCTCCAGCCTGGGGTCCGTCGCACAGGAGACAGTTCCCCATGAACTTCTCCAGGGTGAGTCCATCCCACAGGCAGCAGTTCTCCCCAGGCTGATCCAATGTGAGCTGCAGGTGTGCAGCTGCCTCTGCATGGGCTGCACCAGGGGCTGCAGGGGAATCTCAGCTCTGATGCCTGGAGAACCTCCTGCCCCTCCTTCTGCCCTGACCTGGGGTCTGCAGGGCTGTTCCTCTCACATATTCTCGCTCTGTTCTTCTCTGACTGCAATTACATCTGCTCAATAATGTTTTTATTCTTCTTCTAAATGTGCTATCACTGAGGCATTGCCACCGTTTCTAATTGGCCCAGCCTTGGCCAGAGGCACATCCATCCTGGAGCAGGCTGGCATTGGCTCTGTTGGACGTGAGGAGGCTTCTGGCAGCTCCTCACAGAAGCCACCCCTGTAGCCCCCGTGCTGCCAAAACCTGGCCATGCAAACCCAGTGTGTTCCTCCTAAATCTGTTTTCACATTCATAGCTGTTCTGAGAAATGTCATGGCAGCGGTTCTTCCCCTCCTTTGCCTGACTTTCCACAAGTGAAATGTTGCTGTTTGGCAGAGCCAGGTTTCTCACTGACAGGGTGCAGCATGTACCTCTCACTTTGGGTGCAGCCCAGAGTACTGCTGTCAACATCAGTATGATCAGCACTGGGCCCCTGGGAGTGCTGCAGCGCACTCTCCCATCTGCCTTAAAAAGAAAGGAAAGGAGAACAAAAAAGCCCCAAATTTCTTAAGTCCAGGGAAGGAGGCCACACATGGTTTAATGACAGACACTTTTTAAAGCTTGTTTGCGTTTGGGTGATAATGTACTTTAGTATAGTAGGGGAAATGAGAAACTTCACACATGGCATCTGGAAATCCTTGTGGCTCACTACCCTCCTTGACAGCAATAATGTGCCTGTAAATCTCCCCCAACAGAAAACATATAACTGCATCAGCCATACCAGAAACAACCTTTCATTTTCTTTTAAATGGATGTGTTGTTTTAAATCTCAGCTTTTTAATAGCTTCATATAAACATTTGTGAGCCTCTGAGGTAAGTAAGTATATTTTTACTTCTTGTTCTTATGTCATAGAATCACAGAATCATTTAGGTTGGAAAAGATCCCTAAGGTCATCGAGTCCAACTGTTAACCTAACACCACCATGCCCACCAGACCTTATGGAAAATCAGTCTGTGGCTCAATTTAGTGTCTGGAGGGCTGAGTACTGATATATTCACAAAGATGAAAGGGGTGTCACTCTTGCAAGCACCCTTGATAAGTCTCTGCAGCACTAATTTAATCTCTTTGTGCATATGTTATAGCCAAGCCTGATGTCAGATGCAGTTTCTTTGGCTGACCCAATGACCATTTCTTTGTCTTTTAGTAGTGAAAATCTTGTGTGTCCTAATATGTTGATACTGGTGTGATTGCTAGGCTGAGGGTGGATTTGCCAGCTGCCTCAGTGAAAATGCCTTTACAACCAAAACATAAAAGGTTGAAAATATAGTACAGTGCTTCAAAGTTTGTAAAACTAAGAAATTTGGTGCCATGTGGAGTTGGCAGAAGTTCAGGTACAGTGCAGTAGTCTGTACACTGCCTATGTTTTAGCAAAGCACTGGATTGCTATTTCTGTGTTTGCATAGGCAGAAACTTGTGAATTAGGAAGCTCTGAAATACCTTTTAGCCAAGGGATGCATCTGAATTCATGCCAGTGTCAGAAGGTTGAAGCCAAATACAGAGTATTTAACACTGTAAACCCTTTTTTCATTTGTCAGTGTCAGCTGCTCACCCATGAAGCTCAGGACCTTTTCCTCACTTGAAACTCCTCTCCATGTGTCAAGATGCATCCGGCCGGCCACTGGCCAAGGCAGAAGTCAGATACAGGGAGTGTTGGTCAGAACTTTGCCCACTAGGCAGTGACACCCCAAAAGAGCCTTCCTGTGGCCTGTGACAGCCTGCACGCTCAGTTGGGCGCAGTCTGTACATGACATGCCAGGCAGAAGGGCGCTGATCTTCAAAGATGAACCCCTGTGCAATGGAGGGTTCTCCTGGGAACACCAGGGAAGGGGAAGGATTGGTGTTACTTGTCCTTACTGTTTAAGGAGGGCAGGGGGAGGAGAAGGAGGGAGGGAGAGAGTGAGAGAGCATGTTGAAAGAGGGGAGAGAAGAATGCATAAAGTGCCAACAATTAAAAGAAAAATGAAATAATTTTATGCGCCGGAGATTACTGATTACCATATCAGCAGGTTAGACTAAACAGATGATAAAGTCTCATGAGCAAAGTGAGAGCTTGGTAGGGACAGACATCTCTAAGCCATATTAATAAATGTTGACTGCAGTTCCAGATATGTGTGTATTTAAAGGTTCCTCCTCTGCTGCATGAAGCTGCCCTGCTCATAGCTCCTGCCAGTGAGCTGGTGATGTCAGCTGTGGGGGCTGTGTTGGGATGTGTCCCCCCATCCTTGTCCCCATGCCAGCCCTGAGCCCTCCACCCCTGGAAATGTTCAAAAGGCACATGGATGTGGCACTTGGAGACAAGGTATGGTGGTGCTGGGTTAATGGTTGGACTCAGTGGTCTTACAGGCCTTTTCCAACCTTAATGAGTCTATGATTCCATGTTGGAACAGAGAAGCAAAGTCCTTCTGCTCCTTGTGAAGTGTCTGTTGTTGCTGTCAGGACTAGGAACCACTGGTGGCTGGAGCTGCACCATAGGATAACCACAGCATGGATGTGGGTGGAGGGCAGGCATCTTTCATGAATCTCTTTCACTACAATATTTAGAGAACTAACATCTCTAACAAGCAAAACTGTGAGGGGAGCACAGCAACTCAGAGCTGCAGCTGGAAGCCCAGTCTCCTCTTCCAGTCCCATGTCAATGCTCAGGCACAAAACAACTTGTAAAGTTTCTCTCCTACTGCATCGGGCCCCAAGAAAGTGGAATTAAGAATTATACACAAAACTGTGTTTGCACTCCATTACTCATTTATCCAAAACAAACAAAGAAAAGGTTTCCAAATGTACACTTTTTGAATAAATGTTATGTAAAGTAAAGCCATGAGCTGGGAAGCAAAAGAAAGTAGTGATTTACTATAGAAACAAATAAGTGGTAAAAAGATTATAAATAACTGTAATTTTCTTTTGGTTCTCTGGCATGTCCTACCCCTTAAATTATTTTTCTTTAAAACGCCTTCCCATCAACCAAAGCAACCACTTTAACTAAAAAAAATACATAACAAAGATTACAAATGTCATGGCTTTAATGCATTTGGTGGCTGCACAAAGCAAAATTTTCTTATGATTCTCCAAGATAACCGTGCAAATTTTGAAAGGCACAAATGGGTGTTTTCAATGATAATGAAATCAGCAGCATGGTATTTACAGTGTTTGGGATGTACCTTGGGATGCTGGAGGCCATGAAGCCTGGGACAGAGGGGCAGGGAAAGCCAGGCAAGCATTTTTTGCTCTGACAAACGAATAGGTTATGAGGAACCTCCCAAATTTAAACAAAATGCCTTATGGTGCAGGATTAGTTGATTACTCGGCTCTTCATTGCTGTGTCTCTTAGCTGGGCTTCAAAATAAGCAGTGGTGTCTTTTGTTCTTTAACAGCTTGTGTTGTTCTCATACCTGAGTTCATGGTGACATTAAGGTTCCTTTTTCTTCCCTTGGACTGGTGTCCTGGGGATCCTTCAGAAGTGCAGCAATATTGTTCTCCTCCACTTTAGCTCGAACATCAGTGACCCAGTTGGGAAGTGCAAGGAGGCAGGAATGGGCAGCTGATCTAATGGGAAGGAAGTATGCACAGGTCTTTCTTTAGGCTGAAAAAAGAGTTAAAGGAATCTCAATTTTAAACATGTTTTGAGGCTGAGTTTGCAAGAAATTACTTATCCTGTAACTCAAGTACGTTGTGGGTCTCTCTTGTGGGTTCGTAATTGGTGAAAATATTTATTGTACTGTAGCTAGAATGACATTGTTAGCTATAAAATCTCCACAAAATGCTACTTTGTGCTTGTGAAATAACTTGGAAACCAAGGTTAGTGTTGGATGTATCCCAAGCTCTTTCATATGCTCGTCAAACGTTTCTCTACTTGGCCCATCTGCTGTCAGAAGCTGTCATGTAACACAAACCAAGTCCAAATACGCTGGACATAATGAAAATTTAAATACCTCTTTGCACCTGCTGTGAAAATAAAGCATCTTAACTGCATGGGACACAGACACCAAATAGGTCGTAAGCTAAACAAACAGGCTTTGCAAAGAGTTGCATGAAACCCCAGTGCAGGGTCTGCAGAGCTGAAAATGAAGGCAGCTCACCAGGTCTGCCCTTGCCTGTGGATGCTCAGAGCTGGATGGTGGCACCTCATCCCTGGCTGCAGGCTCTGGCATTGCCCTGTTTTAGACAACCTCTGGGTCTGGCCAGCGACAGAAGTGACCTGCTCCCTTAAAATCTCATTGTGGTGGATGCTGAGGTGAGAAATCGTGTCTCAGCTTTTCCTGTTGGTCATGTCATGGCTGGAAGCAATGCGCCTCCTTGGTGGCCCAGCTTTGCTCCCTGGTGGTGCCGCTGCAGGGCAGGAATGTGGCACCAGTCTGGCTGCAGGTCTGAAACAGGCAGGGAGCTCAGTCATCTCTCTGGCAGTGCAGATGTGTGTTTGAAAAGTGCTGCCTTTTCCAGAGGCTCCTGGCTGCCTGCACATGGGATGTGAGAGCCTTGAAAGGAGCAGGGCCTCCATAGCTTCTGTGTCTGACAGGCAAATCTTGGTTGCTCTCAGCAGGAGCAAGGGGGAGATGGTCCATGGATGTTTCTGGAGCACCGATTTGTCCATACAGATTTCTTTCAAGGATGTATTGTATAAACAACATAATGCTGTTCTGTTAGGCCAGTCTTTCATTAGGTTACTTTGTGCAGCCATCCCCGAGTCTTTTAAGTACCATCACTGTGTGCAACATGAATCTGGTCAAAAGAAACATGCAGTGATTCAAGCATCTGCCTTTTACACTTCTTGAGTCACAGGCTTGTACTCAGAACCTCACTGAAGCATCAATACACAATTTAATGTAATTTTTTGGTCTTTTTGATGATCTCTCTCTGAACTCAAACCGCTTTTTTTGGGGGGTATATGCAGCTTAGGAACATGTAAGCATTAAGGTACACATACAGTTTAAAGTGGTTAGAACACTGTAGCTGTGTAATGCTCTAATAATAAACAAGGGGAGAAAAGGATACTTTTGTGATAGTTAAAGTTCATTTCTTAAAGAATAAACAATAGAAAGCAAACCAGCATCCAGAATTTCTTCTCTGCAAATAGGCGTTACTTAAACAATTGTAATTCCTTGAAAAATGAACTTCATTTTGCCTAAGAGAACAAACAAACTGAAGCCACCTACTGAGAAATTCTATTTTGCTAATTTTTATCTATTCTAATGCAAATAGTGGTTTTAATCCCCTTAACTCATCCATCATGCATGACAGGTCAGCCAGCCCATTGTCTGTGTATTTGAAGGATTCCTGTCCAAATCAGACTTTTCTGTCAGTAGCGTTGGGCAAGAGTCTGCTCCTTTCTGAACTGCTCATGGCACTGAAAAATTGCAGCTACCTGGGAAAACAACCCAGGAATTGCAGATGCATGTGGAATTCACACAGGGTCTTTGCAGATAGGTTACTGAGAGTTCCTATCATAGCAGGGATAAAAACCCAGAATGTCAGATTAAGGACATCTAGGTTTTTGTATAATCTACTAAACATCTGTAGCTGATCCAGAGATATGGCAAAGGTCAAGTTTGGGGATTTTTTTTTTCCTGTGGGGATTTCTGTGTATATTCTGAAGCCTATAATTGCTGTCTGTTTTGAAATGCATTTTAGGTTGCAGTTTATTGTAAGTAGAAAATAATTACCAGGAGCAAAAAAAAATTCCATGTATTTTTGTAGCATTTAAATTTTAATTAAATGGGACTTAGAGTAAATTGTAAGACCTTCCTTTGTTGAGACAACGGACACTGACAAAATATTAATTAATGAATATTCAGGGAGCTCTCTGGATCACTCCTTTCTTTTTGAAATATGTTCTCTCTGTGTTTTTAAAAATGCAGAAAAAGAAAATTAATAAACATGGCTTATGTGGAATATTTCCCAGTATGAAGACCTGCCAAACAGAATCCAATGCATTGCATTAATGTCAATGAAGACTTTTGAACCAGATGTGTCTATGAGTCGTTTTCATTGTTTTTCCTAAAACTGAAGCTGGGATAAAACCCAAAGATTAAGACTTGACATAAGGAGAATATCTTTCTGTGCTACAATTAGGTCATTTCCCTTTTGCTGTGTAAATTAAATTGTGGTCTTGTTTCAATCTGGGATCATTTTATTGTTGTTGGTTTTAATACAGTACACAAAAACTTCTTTTCTTTGGAAGTATCATTATGATATAACTTCAATGAGTCATGGTAATTGTTCGCTCATTAGCATCCAAAGGGATTATTTCAGTTATTTTGTTTCTGGGATCTTTTCTTTCCCCTCTCCTCTTGGACAGCCCAGTTAGGGTACGCTTTGCAAGCAGTTAATTTGTGTATAATAATATTTAAGTGGCTTATTGTAGTTCTGTGTGTGTGTGTGCATACACGCACACCACTGGGGCAGCCCTTTCAACACATTTCAGGAACCCTGAAATGGTCTTTGTCTCCTCCTGGTCTTGTCCTTGCATGGCCACCTCTGCACATGGTCCTTACCTGAATTCTGAGCCAGATCCTTGGTTCCCAAAGGACTCAGTGCAGCAACAAGCTCCAACAGCTCTAAGACACACAGTTCATTTTTTTACCCCCATCACGTTCCCTGGGGACTGTGGGACCTGGTTATGTCCTTGGCCCCAGCCCTCCAACACAAACTGCTACTTAAAGAGGGGAAATAGAAAAAACAGAAGAAAAAGGAAAAGAAAAAAGAAAAAGAAAAGGAGAAGGTGTAGGGGGATCAAGGGAGTGTTTGCATTGGCTCACTTGGCAATTAAAAATACATAAGTGAAACAACTGCAATGAACTTGCCTGAAGGGCTGTAATAAATAACATCCTGCATAACTGGTGCATAAAGTGTGCTCCATGGTTTTGAGTGAAATGACTGTTTTTAGGGTTGTTGGTTGAGGGGTTTTTTTTTCAGAATTATAGCAGTTGGAATACAAATAGGCTTACACTTCTGTAATTGTGGTAAACATATTTTAAAAATCGCTGTTTGATCAACTGTAAATCTTACCAGTTCAGAGGTTAAATGCTGTTGTTGAAGTCACTCGGGGAAATCCAGCAGAAGTGTAAATATGGCAGAAAAAGCTAAACAATATGGCAAAGGAATATTTGCTGACTTAAGAGTGCAGGATCAACACCAATATTTTTCCAGTGATGCTAAACCTCTTGTAACTGCTAAATTGGATTTGTAGTTGAATGAAGTATCAGCTGCTGTTGGACAAGCCCATAAAGGCCGGACGGCTGGCCTTTTGTAGGCAGGGCTTAAAGGACGATTGATATGTTTTAGCACTTTTGGGATTATTGTGATTAGGAGGAAGCCATTCTGAATGATAGAGAAAAGGATGTAAAAAACACAGTCCACAGCTGGTAAGCAGCATGTGTTTGCTATAAGGAGAGGTCATGACTAGTTGATCCTGCTGGTTCAGGCATTGATTGACAGTCAAGAAAACTTGATATTATGAAGCAGAGCCTTCTTTTTTCTCCCTTTTTTTTTTTTTTTTCTCTCTTAAAGAAATGGTGCTTTTGTTGTGTTAAGTCAAAGTATTACAAAATCTGGAACACTCATGCAAGCTAAATGTTCAGAGACACAGCTGCAAGTTTGGAGTTGTTAAAATATCATCTAGAAATTAGTATTCAACCCGTATCTGTGAGAACAGTAAATAGGACTTACAGAATTAGCTCTGGTGTTTCTGTGTTTGCCTTTTTCATATGTGTTAGTCTTAACAAAAACCCTCTTTGCCATCTAGTAGAAAATTTATGCTAAGTAGGTGGAAATTTCAAGTCTGCTGAACTTGTTGACTGTTATGTGCCTGGTAAATCTAAGATTTTTAGCGAGGAATAATATGTGTAAAAAACATTTTTTTACCAGCCAGAAAACAGCTTTGTCATTTTATTTCTATTAACCACCTGCCTCAGAAGACATGTAGGTTATTTCCTCTTATCTCCACTATCCACTTGGAAACGTAGAGCTGCTTTTTTCTCTCTTCTTTTTTTATTTTTTCTGTGAGCAGCCATCCGAAAGCTCGCAAATGCACATTTAAATAGTTGTATCTCTGACTCTTTTTAGTGGGGCTGTACCTCTTTCAAAATTTGAGTTTAGCATACCACACAGGAAAGAACACAAGCTTGCCAACTCCCGCTGAGCGTTTTTTCAAGCCTGTGAAAAGAATGAATTATTCAGCAGTAAGCATGCTTACAGCTGGCCATTTGGGAGCTTTGATGTGCGAATCAGGCGGTTGCATGAATGCCCTTATTGTCATGTTATGTGTACACAGTGTGTGAATTATTGAAAATAGTGAGGCCTGAGCCTCATCTGGTAGAGATTACAGTGCAGGCATGCTGGGTGAAGGTCTGTAATTGAAAATCCCCAGATGCTGTTTATTTGGCCTCTGTCACGTGGCCCTTCTGCAGAAAGCTTGGCTGAACAAAATGCTGCCCGCCTGGGAAGCGGCGCCCAGCCCCCTCCCAGCCCAGCACAGCCCAGTGTGCCCACGACTTAAACACCTGCCCATAATATTTTTAAAAGCTTAAATTAGATTTGCCTATAACGTTTAAATAGAGGATGCCTTACTTAGAGGTTTAAACTGCTTAGCCAGTTGTTGACTTGCAGAGCTCTTTTATCTACAAGAGGCTTTTTGTTAGCCAATTTAGCTGTAAGGCGTCTTCAGAAAGCGGCGCTGCCGAATTTTAGGCGAGATCTCCCAAAGCCGGATATTCTGCAGGCAAAAGGGAACAGAAAAGTGCTGGAGCTGGGCTTTTCCTCCACCAGCTGAGAGCTCCACTGCCCAAGGGTTCATGCCCACCTTCTGATGAGGAAAACGTTCAAAAAAGCAGCACATCCCTGCTGACGGTGTCCAGGCGTGGACTCCCATAGCGTGGAGTGGGATCTGCGTCCAGCCCGAGCTCAGTAGCCAGACAAAGAGCTGGGTGCTCACCTCCTAGGCAAGCACATCAGGCAAAATTCCCACTAGCTCTCCTAACTTGTCCCCCCAGGCACATGGGCAGCACTTTGCCATCACCAGGCTGTCGGAGCAGCTTCAAGCAGAGCCAAGCAGAAGTGGAGTTTACCAAAGCTAGCTGGAAAAAGCTTTGCCATGAGAATGATCTGGGAGATGAAATGGTTGTGCAGGTCTGTCCCTAGACTTGGTGGTCAGGATGTGAAATAGCTCTTTGGAGCCACAGTCCTGTAGAATTTGAAGAAATTCGTAGTACACCATTAACTGAAAAAAAATACGCTGTTCTACTCGGTCATTACTTGAATCATTTTGCTGAGTATGAAAACTTTGTAAAATTAGCTGTTCATTTTCAGATGGCTAGCTGGCTTTATTTCCCACTCTTGCCTATTTTTATGCCATTTGGATAGTGCCTATTACTGGGAGCTGGGAGGGTGGAGGTTTAATTTGTGTCATTAGTGTTCTAAATAAAGATGCCCGCTGGCCTTGCGGCTGCTCAGGGACATGGTGCACCAGCTCGCTGTCCTGGTGCCTGGGTTTGAGCAGTGATGCCCATGTCCAGGACTTGGGAATAGGGACACAGTGTGACTGGGAGCATGTCCACAGCTCGTGTAGGTCCTGGTAGAGCTGCCTGCTCCCTTGCAGAGGCGGTGGTGCCGTTTTTGGGCCATGAAGGGGTTGCCAGTTATTCCTTCCTCAGTCAGGGGTTGATTTCCGCCTGTGGGGGCCTTGCTCGTGCTGAGTGGGGACAAACGCACCCTTAACCCCAAGGGTGGACTGGGGAGCCTCATGGAGACCTTTGTGGGGACTGATGCTTGGCTGCTTTAGGCTGTTCTTGGGAATAGCGTTGGTGGGGGAGGCTCCCTGCACAAGGGCCCTCTGTTAGAGCAACAACTGCCTCCCTGGAGAGGGGCGGGTGGGAGCCTCCCCACTGTGCAGCTGCTTCTACTTATTTTGTACAAGAAGAGCAGAAGCCTCAGCCCTGTGTGCTGCCTGAGAGTTGTCCAGGATCACCACACACTCCCCAGGTTAGGGTGATGGCTCTCAGGGACAGGGCAGCAGTTTGGGAAGGTGGATGGAGCCTGTGTCCCACTGGTCGTCAGGAGCGGGGCTGCCCTGGGGACTCGGTTGTTCCCCCTTAGGGGCCACAGGGAGGCTTTGTCTCTCCACAAAGCCTCACAGGTTTTTAGCCTCTGCACTGTTTTCTATCTGAAGTCCCTTTTTACTCCATGCCATGATTTAAACAGATGTTCTGTTGCACAGAATGCTTCTTCCTCGGCATCAGTCCAGGGAGAATTACAGTTTGCAATTGCACTGACAGTACAGGAGGACATGGCAGATAAAGACTGAATCAAAAGGGAAAAAAGCAAACCCCAAGAAACAGCCTATCTAAACTATTTGTTGTAGTCCTCTCTTGATCTTTTCAAGATCCTTGGAAAAGATTCCTGTGCTGTGAAGATGTTTTATCTAACCAGGCACCTCCCCATGCCTCTCTTTGATACCTCAACCAAAACATTCAAAGTAGGAGACTGTCATTGCAAATGACAAGAAGAAGGAGCTGAACATTTACAGTTCATAAACCTGACCCCTTCTCTTCTGCCAGGCAATTTCCCAGATATATATGACAAGGAGGCAGAGGGAGGGTGTGTATGGAAAGTATTTCCACAGCTGAGCTCTTGTAGAGAAAAGAGATGTGTTTATTAATGAGCATTTTTCACCCTAAGGTTTCTAATGGCCAATTAAATAAGTTCCTTGAGCCTCCTTTTGTTTCTTCTCGTTCTCAAGAACAGGAAAGGGTGTTTTTAGGATTATTAAGGTTTCCTTTCTTTAAAATCCTCTTTGGGCTTTAGTTGATCTGGAGATAAGATCATTTCTGTCAGTATCTGCCAGAGTTGGTAAAGAAGAGCACCAGTGTTTGGTAGATAACATTAAGGCTGTAAAATTTTAGTTGGGGGCATCTGTCTTGTGTATGTCAGGCAGTGCTTCTGTTTGTGTTTATGGCTTCTGGTAATCCAAGAAAGAATTTATGTCTTTTCAGATCCTTGTGGCCAGGGAGAAGGTATTTAGTGAGGCTTCAGTATGTCCTGCTCTGGGTAAACCTGATGCATGTTTCCTTGCCGTGTTGAAAGCATGACAGTAAGGAAAATGTATGTAAGGCTTTTGCCTCGGCCACTTTTCCTGGTTCCTTGTAGATTTCCTCGTCCCTTCAAGTTAAGGCAAGATAGTGGGGAGAGAAACCCCCCTGGAGTGAAGCCAGCGCTCTTCATGGCTGGACTGGGACTCAACCAGAGACAGCACTCAAATAATACAGTCTACACTTCCAGTGCTTGGTGTTTTTTATAAAGATGCTTTTCCTGTCAAGTGGCTGCCTGGGAACCTGAGCTTTCCTTTAAAGATAGTTTTTTAGCTCCTTGACTGGGAAGAGAACTGTGAGACCTCAGCTGTGGCCGAGGGCTGCCTAGGGCTGCCTTAAAGGGTAAGGGGTGGCTGGAGTGACCTGGGCTGTGTCCAGGTATTTGAAACATCTTCAGCACAGACAGAGGGACAAGAGAGGGCATCACATCCTTTACATCCCCTTATAGCATTGTTGACCTTGGACAGTCACCAGCTGCTGCTAAGAACAACCTGACTAGCTTTTTGCACAAAAAAAAACATTCTGGGTGCTAATGTGTGCACATACTTACTCATATGCAACATAGGTAATTTCTGGAGGGGGGGGGGCGTTCTCCAATTAAAATGTGCATTTAGAAATACGAAAATGTTCATACCACCTATCACACTGGTGATTGCAGGAATGTGGTGGTCTCTGCATCTCACCAGGCTGCAGACCTCTTGCAAGCTACTGTTTGGGTTATGAGAAAGAACATAGGAATAGAGAAGTACAGAGGTGTAGCATTCCCTGGTTTCATTCCAAGAACCCAAAGGCACTTGTTCACTGCCAATGGCAAGTATCTTGTGAGCACAGCAGGCTGCAGAACTCCTCTTGAGCCCAAAGACAAGGTCTTTGCATGAAGTGAGGTAACAACCTGCTCCTCTGTTTGCGTGCGGAAATCCCTCATTTGTGTGCAGAAATGTGGCTGGTTTGTGTAACTGTTTGCTCACACAAAATGTACCTCTTGAAGTTTGTCCTGAAGAGACCTGCTGAAGAGTTACAAACCTCACATCACAGTTACACGTTGTGGGAAATGTGGCACACAGTCCAAAACAAAGTGGGAATCACAGAAAATGCAGCTCTACTCTGAAGCACATTGATATTTCATGTTCTAGTACCCATTTAGCAAACATGGAAGCGACAATGAGCCATGAGACATTTGATACAAAGGGTGTAAAATAAGGCTCTGAGGGCAGACAGGAGAAAAGAGGAAAATGAAGGTCTAGTTTGACTAAATGTGTTCAATCTTTCAGTCAACAAAATGCCCTTCAGTCAGAGACAGGCTACTTCAAAACTTCCCTGTCTCTCCCCCACAACATCAAACTGTAAGAGTTTGAAGCCCTGGCTAATATAATGATTTTCTGCATTCCCCAGCTCTCTACTCATATATTTCAAAATAGCTTGGTGGGTGACAAGTTATTTTGTTAACCTCCCCATTTTCAGCTTGCTAAATCAGTTTTTTCGTTTTCTACACAGGCTACTTTTCCCCTGTGCTGAATGCAAATAGCCCTGTAACTTAGGACTTGTTGAACAAGTATATTGAAGTTATTACAACTCATGAAGAAGTAACATAATATGCAGTGAAAATAAACAGGACACCACATAAAACTTGTGTTATCTTCCATGTCAGCAATACTTAGGAAGGAAATTATTTGGAAAGAAAATGTTAGTTTGCATTAGGTAGCATAATGTGTGACCGAAGAAGACTCAAATAGCCATTTGAGAGACTAGGAAGTATTTCACATTTCCAAGAGAAACAGAGCTCTGAATAACAAACCACTGTGTTGATCAGCCCCGCTCCCACAGGAACTTGGGCACCGCAGGGCGGCCGCTCCTGCGCGTGGGGTTAAGGGTGTGATTGATAACCTGCTGAACTGGGACAGGGATTCCCATCACTGGAGCAGCCTTGCTGGCAGGAAGGATGGATTTTGCTGTCCTCCTTGCAGAATTGAGACTTGGGGGGAAGCTGTAACATCGGCGTGATTGGCACTTAGGCTCAGGGAGCACACAACCTTCTCAAGTGCAGCCACTCCTCCCCACAGGGATCCAGGTGCTCCAGGGGGCGGACACCACCCAGAGCAGTTGGAAGCAAAACCAGAGGAGCCCAGAGCTGATGTCAGCCCCAGCAGGGGAGGTTCTCCAGCAAGAGATCATAGTGGGCCAAGGAGGTGCCCCTCTGCCTGCAAACAGCTGCAGGACTTTGGTGGGGAAATGCTGAACTCGTGGTCCTCTGCACAGTTCCTGTGGCACATGCAGTGCCTGTCAAGGAGATGGCAGAGAAATACTGGTGAACAATTGAAAATACTGCTAAGTTGTTTGCAAAGAAGAGTGGAGTAGGTGTAAGAAGACACAAAGCTCGTATGCATGGAGGTCATATGTTTAAATGTGGTATTTTGGTGGTGTTTCTGGGTGTGGTGCTGCTTGTACCTTACCATAAATTTTTCTTTGTTTCAGGTAGGAATGAATTGATAGCCAGATACATCAAACTTAGAACAGGGAAGACACGGACCAGGAAGCAGGTAAAATAACCCAGTGGGGAAGTATGCATGTCAGTGAATGACAAAACATGGCATTTTTGGCTGCAGTGGCTGTCTGTGCTTCAGCTCTGATGAGATGATGTATTGGCTTCACTATTCAGATTAAATACATACTGTTTAGAGAATATTTAAAAGTCTGAAGTTTATGTTATGGCACTTTCAGGATGCATTTTGTATTAATCTATGCATACATTAAGCTATTATCTCCCCATCTTTCATAAAAAAGAAATTCAGAAGTTGAAGCAAAAGCATAAAGCATCATGCCTTATTTCTATATATATTATAACATAACCACAGAATAAAATTATTATTTTGAGATGGTGAATAATGGAATTTCTTAAAAGTTGAGAGAATTTGCCTATATAATAGAGATTATGATTCTTGGATATGAGAGGTAATTAAATAAAATTGATCTAGCAGAACTGATCATAGTCATGCTCTCAGCTCATGGCCAGTAGCTGCTACAGGATATAAAAATTATTGTAAAAGTCCCCTGAGAGCCTTCAGGCTCCTGGTCTTTGACCATGGTAAGATTTCACTCATCAAAGAGTCAGAATAAACCTTAAGAGCATCTTGAGTTTTTTCAGATGATTACCACACAACCATTAATTTATCTCATATGACTAAATCCTTTCATTGACAATATTCATGGCCACCAGCAGCCTTGCAGAAGGCACAGGCTCCGTGTAGTTTATGCAGTGGTTACTGCACCCTTTTGCTGTTTAAAAATGCTTCACAAGTGGCAGAGTCCCCCTCACTGACTCTGAGCTCAGGTGTGAGATTCCCCTTCTCCCCACACATGTGTGGGACAAAGAGAAGTCAGAGGCTTGCACACTTGCATGCTGTGCATGTCCTGCAGTGCAGGGTAGGGGACACTGGGTCACACAATGCTGCCAGCGCTCAGATTTGAAGCACTTTGCTTGCTGGTTTGCCCTGGTTGGTGTCTCTTGTTAGTTAGGAGGAAAGCATGGGTATGAGGGATGAAAAAAGGCATGGGAAAGGAGATGAACTGCAGCATGTGGAAAAGGAACAAACCAAAGATTGGCTAAGAAATATGAAACAAAAGACAAGAGTCCCAAATTCTGCCCTGCCTTGCCTGGGCAACCTCCAGGAGTTGGAGGTTATGCTGGGATTGTAAAGTTGCATCAGGAGTTAAAATGCAGAGCTTGGGGTTAGATCCTTGGCCAGCATGTGCCAAGAAAACAGGAGGGCTGTGATGGCTTACATGTAGTGATGTCTGCCTCTGTACTTGTACATCCCTCTGTAGTGATTCCTAAATCACTTTAGACTGAGTGCTTAAAAAAGTTTGTTTGTCGTTACTTCGGGGTTTTAACTGAGCGATTAAATGTTACAATTATGCTTCTTGAATAGCCTTTAACACCACTGATATTCCACTGAAAGCAAAACAAATGAACCTGTGTGGAAACTCAGTCTATGTGCTTGACTACAAAACTGCTCAGTAAGCAGCAGTATAACTCTGACTTACTGCAGACTGGTTCCTGGGCTGCTTCTCGAAGGTGGCCTACAGGGACTGTGCTCATTGATGCATCACTGTTTGCTTCCCTACTAAAATACAGGCTTTTTGGTGCTATTGTCATGGAATAGTCTTACAGAGGGAGGAAAGCATTATTTCTCCTTTTCTTTTGCTTTGTTCTTTCCCAGACAGGAATTGTAACTAATGTAGGAAAAATGTCCACCACCTGATATGGTATGTCCTGGGTCAAGTGAGAGTAAGAGATTTCCCTTTAGTGTTTTTTTGCCATCACTGCAGGTTTTAAACCTTCACACAGAAGGCTGAAGGATGCTGAACGCTACCAAGCGATGCTGGGCAGCATCATTAAATCCTCATGAGCAATAGTGTGGATTTCAGTATGTCCCTGGGTAAAGAGGAATGTGAATTTGGGCCCAGACCCTTCACTGCAGAGGCAGAAAGTTCTGGACAGTAACTGGTCTCTAGTGCAGGACTGGCTTTGCACAAATTTCTGAACAAAATGTAACAGCCATGGGCCAAACCAGGGCATCACTGAAGCTGATGTCAAGTTACTTGTCCCCAGTTACATGAGTGTTTTGTGGGCAGACTTGATGCTGAGATTACCAAGGAAACCAGCAGGGGTTTAGGGACCTGTGTTGTGCCAATATTTTATCATCTGTGCCAGAATTTAAAGCGTTTCAGTGGAGTCAAAATGCAGTCTGAGTCTCCTCATTGGAGCTGCAGAGCACAATAAATAATGGATAAAATTTCTTGGTGCCAAGTTTTGTCTCAAGCCTAGTGGCAAATGGTCGAAGTGGGCATCTGCATCCCCAGCAGATGGGGTAGAAATCCTGTGGGCTCCCCACATGAGAGCTCAGGGCCTGGGCATGGATGGGATCGGTACCAAAGCACGTGGGCTGTGTCCAGCTGTGAACTGTGTCTTCTATCTTGTAGCTGAATGCACAACCTGGTGGGTTACACTTTTTTTTTTTCCTTTCTTTCTTTTTTTCCCTTAATCAAGTCACTGCAGTGATGACCTGTATTGTTAAGCCTCGGTGCTAAGAGCTTGGTATCTGGCTGGGAATGTGGTATCTTTAACAGCAGAGCTTACTGAAGATGCAAATAACTTCCTCCCCTCAGAAAACTTTCTTTTATTTTTTTTCTTTTTGAAAGAAAAAAGTAGACATTTAAAGTTTGATTTGCTTTTTGTTTTTCTTTTGTTTGTTGTTTTTTTTTTTCCCCTATAAACCTGAACAATGTAGGTGTCTAGTCACATACAGGTCTTAGCAAGAAAGAAAGTTCGAGAAATTCAAGCCGCCATTAAGGTACGTTTGGCTTGCCCAGTTGTAGGGGGCTTTTCATCTCCATGGTTACAGGCTTTTCCTTTGTTTCCTCCCTTCCCCTACCCTGCAGGTGTCTAGTCACATTCAGGTTCTTGCCAGAAGGAAATCTCGTGATTTTCATTCCAAGCTGAAGGTATGCGCTTTTCTGCTTTTGGGCTTGTGGTTGCTATGCCTGTCCCTTCCTCCTCCCCGCGGTGATGGGCGAGCGCCGGGGCTGCTGTGCCTGTAACCTCCTTTTCCTGCATGTGGGAGCTGTCTGCGTCTCTTTGTGTTTAATCCCCGCGTTCTGCACTAGCATCCACATTAAAAACGTCGTTTTAACACTGTCCAAATGCAAAGTGAACTCCTCTTTGTAACAGCTCAGCACCTAAACCTGATTTTTAACCCCTCAGTCCGTTTTTTGTTTTACTTTTTAGCAGTTGAGTGCTAGGAGTGTATTTAAATACACAGGGGTTTTACGCAGTAGTGTAGATGCTTTTTCTCTTTTTTTTTTTT
>VZRZ01004652.1:457993-509940 GCA_013398175.1 Climacteris rufus
TGCTTTTTCCAGAGGGGTAATTGTTTTCCATTCCCAAATGTTTTTTTGTCTGTGCTTCTGAAATGCTATCAAGAGTACTTAAACCAGATAATTTATTCCAAGTGCCAGAGAGCACAGCTTATACAGATTGCTCTAAGGTGTTTCTAGAGTACAATCTAGTATCACCCCAAGTTACGCCCTGTTTACAACATTCCCTGAAATTTAATTTTTTTTTAAGTAAATTATTGACATTTAATCTTCAGAGAGCCTCGGTCAGAGTCCTGTTCAGGGAATATTAAGTATGTTTGCTTAATCTGACATGATGAATTGTACACGTACCCGTTTTCCCTGCCTTCCGTAAAATATATTCTAAGGCTAAAAAGAAACTCTTGGAAATGCTTAACAGGGGTTTGTTGGATTGCTTGTTTTTTCAAGTTTTCCAGCAGAAATCTTGAGAATTTTTTGGAGGTTTTTTTCACACTATTTAAAAGTGGAAGAGGGAGTTCTGCAGTTTTTACGGTCAATTTTTTTTTAATAAAAAGCAAAGGAGCTTGTGAATCTTTCACTTCCCTCATTTTTTTTTTTCCTTTAGCTGACTTTTTTTTTTTTTTTTTCTCTTCACCCAGATGAGAACACATCACGTTTTTGTTCTAGCTGAAAAGCAAAATGTTTCGGGCAGTAATTTCCCGGTGCTAAGCAGTGAGCACTGCGGATGCTCACCCCCATCCTTGAACTGCAGCGCAGAAATAACAGCCTGGCTTTGTAACAGGCCTCCCTGACAGAAGCACTGGGTTTTTCATGGGCAGCATGCTGGCAAGCTTGTCTGGCTGTTGGTGGCTGGCTTTTTAGCTGCACTGGCTGAGCAGTTGGGGTTCGTAAAGAACGACTAAGACAACTTAAACGTACTGCTTTTTAACCCAGGGTGCAATAATACAGAGATATGTAGCATTTTAAGCTTCAATTGTCAAGCCTTGATGCCTAAAATGAAGCATGTAAGTAGGTGGCCTTACTTGCAGAGGTGCTCAGCACCAGCAGCTCTTGTAGATTTAGAGGATTGGTGAGAGCTCAGGGCTGCAAAAATCAGGAAACCTCACTTAGGTACCAAATACAGGCTTAGGAGCCAAACACAATCATTGGATTTACTGTTCTAAAACATTTCCCTTTCTAAATGACCAAAATATCTTAAAATATGAAGACGTAAAAAAACCACCAAAACATTTTTTAAGTAGTGCAACTGCTGTCTGATTTTTATTGAAGCTTCCCAAAGAAGAAAGAGGTAGCCCCAAGGATATTTGAGACCCCTAGTCTAGATGACATTTGCAGTAAATAGGGATCCGGAAGGAATTTTCATTTTAAGGAGTCCCGTGGCGAGGAAAGATCTGTTTGAACAAAAAAATATTTTCTAAGGGCTTCAGACCTTGTTGCCCTTTCCCACCTGTGTGTGGGCTGCAGCTCCCCCAGTGCTGAGTGGAAAGTGGGAGAGCTGTTGTTTCACTGCCAGGGATTGATGGCTTCAGGAAGACTCTCCAGCTCCATGCCCTGCCACTCTGCTGGGGCATTTCCTTCACCTCTCTGTGACAGAATGCACAGAGGTGACAGAGCTTTGCTGGCCCCTGGCCTTGCTGCCCTCCAGGCAGCACTGACAAAAGCTGCCCCAGCCCTTCCCCAGAGGGTCTTGCTGGCTGATGGGCTGCTTGTCCTAGCCCTGCTCCTGAGTGCCCATGCTGCCGTGGGATTAGCTCCCTCAGGAGCCCTGCCTCAGCCCTGGTTACTCCTCCACAGCCCCCAGCCTAAGGAGTGCCCAGGAAGGGTGAAGGAGCCAGGCTCTTCTCACCTCCCTTCTCTTTTCCTTGCCATTGTTGGTCTCAGCAGACAAGGAGCCATGGCATGACACCTGCCCCCTTGCACAGGTCCCTCCTGGAGAGGGTGCAGCCTGCCACAAACCTTTTCCTCCCCACATGGAAGAGATGAAACTTTGATGCAAGAAGGTGCTGTAAGGGAGCTGCCTTATGAAGAAGAGAGCTCATGTTCTTCCTGCCAAGGAGCTGCCAACTACTCGCTGGAAGTGCTAGAAGCTTCAGGTTTTGAACCTGAGGTGGAACCTTGCTCCTCCAGACATTTTGTTAGTGATACTGCCCATTTTTCTTATTCCTGTATTGAACCATCTGAATGGTCCACAGAACTGCACAGAATCATGGACTGGTTATGTTCAGAAGAGACCTCTGGAGATCCTTTAGTCCAGCTCCCCCCTGCTAAAGCAGGTTCACCTAGAGCAGGTTGCAGAAGACTTCAAAAACTGCATGAGAAGGACGCCACTGATGCAAAACATCCCTTTTAACAGTGAGCTGCCCACTTGTAATTACTCTGTAAAACTTGTGATTGATGGCATCCAGGGAAGCAGTTACTACTTCAAAAAAACCCACATGCACCTGGTGTCAGTTTTCTTTTGAGATGTGGCTCATCTGATCTGTCCCACTGACCTCAGTTCCTGGCCTCTTAGTTTGATGAAGGGTATATACAAATAACTCATAGCCCCCAAGTACCTGCTGAGTTTATTTTGTACCAAGAGATCTCACTGCCCTGCCTTGGTCTGAAACCTGCTCATGGCAAGGAGAGGACTTGGGCAAATCTTCTTGTGTTTGTCTTCTGCAAAAATCCAAATGGATGGAAGGATTTCAGAGCTATCTGCAGCCATGGCCTTGGAAGTTTACCCAAGAGGCTGAAATCTCATCTGCATATCATAAAGTCTGCTTGGCCCAGCAAAGTCCCTTTCCTTTGATGAGAAGCACCTGCAGTCACTCTGGACAGATGGACCCTTAGCCTGCAAGAAAGTGAAGTTTCACCCAGAAATGCTATTGCTGCCTTTCAAGACCACCAATGAAGAATGTCCCCTCAGCCCTTCTAGGGATGTCATACATTTCAATTCTCTTTACAGCAGGAAAATACTCCTATTTTAGAGATTTTAATCTTAATACACAGAGGTTATTAAAATCTTCCTGAAGTTCGAGAAATTTAATCTCATGAAAACGGGAAGAGAGGCTGAGATAGAGTTGTCCTTGGAGGCAGATCTGAAAGGCAGCTCCTCTGCATGGCATTTCCTCTCCTGCAGGGACTGGAGGAGGCAGAGCAGGATTTTTACACTCTAATGTTATGTTTCCATGTCAAATACATCAGCCCACATTGTCAGGTTGTAGCATTTCCCACCTTTGCACTGACAGGGAGCCAAAGTCACCCCTGTCCATTCAGGAGAAAAGACAGATTGGAAGTTGTACATAAACAGAGAGTAAAGGTGTTCACAGCAGGATATACATCTATCTTAGGCTTTCATACCAGATTTTTTTCATAGTCCAAGATTAATTAGACAGAGACAAAAAAAAACACATTCAAATGCCTACAGTTCACATGTATTACATGTTTTTAAATCCATTATTCTACATTCCGCATTTAGGGATAAAAAGAAAATATTGTTGTCAATTATAAAATGCTAAAGATAGCTCTATACTTTTTAAATGAACAATGATAAAAGCCTTGAAAAATTCCCTTTGATGTGAATGGAGTCTTCAGCATTTTGAAATACAATAAGATGGATTAATTGCTACTCATTAGGCAGCAAGTTGGGACAGCTTTGAATGCGCATTCTCTTCTTGGCATTAGCTATTGCCTGGCTGAAATAGCCAGCTTTTGTATTTACTCCTGTCTTCTCTAATAATAAGCAAATTGGAGATCAGGGCTAGAAACACTGAAGTGCTCTCTATCTTTTGTCCAGAACAATTGTATATTGTCATGATTTGTTTATCTTTTTTGAGCTACAGCTAATTATTGCAAAGGTTATTTGAATCAATATGAGATCTGAGCATAAATAACATCTGCAAAATTGCTTATTAGGAAGCTATTTTATGCTAGTGTTACTGTAACATCCATTTTGTGAGCAAATTGTTGTTTCTTATGTTGTTTTTTTTCGTTACATGAAAAGTTGTGTGTTTTAAGTATTGGTACAGGTTTTAGGGCTTCTTGAATTAATACTGTTCTGTTGTGCTTACTTTTCCTCATACTGTCTTAGATTTTTTTTTCTCCCAAAGTCATAGATAATATGGTATTCAAAGCCCCATTTATCATTCTAGGATAACAGTTTTCATATTTTGCTTAAGAACTTGTTTGAACTGATTGATTGAATTATTCTTCTGTTTATGTTGGATTAAAAGAAAGTCAAGCTCAAATCCTTTTGTGCTTGTCATGTAGAACTCTTGTTTCATGTGGGGCTTTTATAGATATTAAGATTTATAATTGGATGATACTGGGGAATTACTATTATCTAATTTAACTATGTATTTTGCATTCCAAAACTAATTGGTGAAAAGCAAACCTCAAGGGCCTGATTCATTAAAAGTTGTAGTCTCCTCGCATCAGATGCTCAGAGCTTTCATCTCTCAAAAACAAAGTGTGTGCCACTGCAGCCAGAAGCAGTGGGCTAAACCAGGAGGCACATTTTGGTCTTCATTGCAGAGATGATATTTTAGGGATTTAGTGGAACTAGACCAGTTTTACTCTGAATCCACCCTGGTAACATTCATTGCTCATTCTGTAGCACAGTGCAGGAGGCTTTGCAAGGGGAGGGGAAGGCAGGAGTCTCAGAGTGCAGCCTGTTGCTCACTGCAGTGTCATTCCTGGGCAGCAGCAATCCCATCCGAGCTCATAAATTAAGTAGGGTCAAACCAGGTCAGGGCCAGATGGGACCTATGGAAGGAATACCTTAAGCTCCAGCAGGATTTAATGATTCAGTAGGAGATGCTGTCCCCCCAAGCCTCTGCTGAACCCTCAGCATGGGACTGCAGCACGCTGGGCCAAGCTTTTATTTTTCTACATCACTGTAAACCACATTGACCTGAAAGAAATTGTTCCAGCTTTACACAGCAGCTCAAGGTAGAGCAAAACCAAACCCCTTCTGTCTTGGACAAGATAGGAAATCAAAATCTTAACTATTTGCAGTCATTAAAAATCCCACAACGTTCCTGTTTTAGAGTAGGGGTGTTAACCCATTTGTCCTGGCCAAATTCCAACCTGGGTAATTACTGTAATCTGCCTGTTTAAATTACCCCTGCCGTTTTAATTGGATATATTACTTCTCTTGCTGCCTAAACTGTGATGTAATACCATTGTGTGTTATTAATCAGTTACCAAGTTTCATCCCCGAAGCGGCTGCCTTGTAGTGGTAGGTAGAGAGACTCATTCCCTCCTGGTTACAAGTGCTCTCTATTATGGCATAAAAACCCCAACATATACTTGTTTTTAAGTGGCAGACAAGCTAATATTGCAATCTAAATAAACAGCTTTAAAATGGTTGTTATTTAAAGTGGTTATCCCATTTGTTTTTGAAGACTGTGAAGTCTGCCCGATTCTACAAGCACAGGCAACCACCTTGCAGCTCTCCAAAAGTACCTGAAACTGAAGGTGCTTTTTTGCCAGTGGAAGTCAGGACCTCTTATGTATCTGTATTTGACTTTGAATATGATTTCTGTCATGTTTGAATGTGAAGTTACAGTTACTTTGAGAAAAGCTGATCTTCCAACTGTGCAAAGATTCCTAAGCCTACAAAAGGTGAAACTTCCAGTTGGAGTGTGTTGGCCTGAGAGTATAGATGTCCATGGAGCTGGCAGATTTATCACCAGTGGGAAACTTTGTAGGACTTGTTGAAACTCCTCAAGACTAGCCCTATGGCAAGGACTGCATTTCTGAGCTGTCATTCTAAAGGTTTTTTCCTTTCTTTCCATCCTCCTGAAAATGTAATCAGTCAAAGAGGGCAAGATTAATGACCACCACAAAATGCACTTTCTAGTGGGAAAAGCAGCAATTGCTAAGAAGGAAGGCACATCCCATGTCATGTCACCAAAGAAAATATGTTTTCTCCCTCCAAAAATCCCTGTCACCATTCCTAAAATTCAGGATCATCAGATTCACCGTAATGGTGACTAAAAGCTTGATAGGACAGACTAAGTGTCCCTCCTTCTGTGAACAGAAGGTCTTGAAGGAAGTGTAAATCTTCACAAAATTTTCCTGGTTGATCTGTTAGGCTGGGGTTTGCCTGCTGTAATTGTTGCCATGCTGGGTGTCCAGGCTCCTGTTCTAGTCCTTGGGTAGCAGTGACATTACAGAAAGTAATGCACTGCAGCTGCTTTCAGTGCCTCATAAGGCAGAAATACATCTTCTCATATAGGGCACTACACAGTAGCAGGGAATTAGCCAGAGATTTTAGATGGATAAAGGGAGGCAAGATGAACTATTTCATAGAAATACAATCTGCCTCGGGCTCACGCAGCTTCCAGGAATGGACTTTAATATCCCTATGAAAGCTTTTACTTTTAAATTCTCCTTTAGCTTAGTCATTGCCATTCTAGCAGCAGAAGAGTATGAGTTTGGGACCTTGGGAGGGATACAGCCACTGGCTGCACCTTCATGTGGTGGCACTGACATGGAAGGTACAGAGCAGGAGAGGAGCCTGTAGTGCCCCAGCGCTTCTGGAGAATAATGAGGTGGCACAAAAGCAGCAGTCATGCAGTTTTGGAGGGTACTAGGACCCAGAGACACATGTCTCTAGAATCATTTGTTTCACACGCAGGATATGGGTCCCCTGAATGTTGGTCTTCCTAGTGATTCAGCAGGCTGCGTGTGAGACTTGCATGGTTTGGCATTTCCAAGCCAGCTCCTCTTCCAAAAAAAAAAAAAAAAAGGGGGAGAAAAAGAGAAATCTGGTTAGATCTGGGCTAGATCTCCATATTGCTTCAGGACATCTCATTTTCATGTTTTCATGATGGAGGGACTTTCTTACTGGGCAAGAGGGGTCTGGAGAGCTGCATGAATGTCAGGATACTGCCACCTCTAAACACCCACCAAAGCATTTTTTAGCCCTGTGGTCTGCAGGCACCCAAAGGCAGCCAGTAGAACCTGCCATGCACAAGCCTCCTGTGCACACCCTCCCACCCTGGGGCAGGCAGAGGTGAGTGCCAGCAGCTGGCAGAGCCAGGGCTGACCTCCAGCTCTTAACCAGAGAATTGGTTGTGGTTTTATGGGAAAGTTACAAGTTGGAGCTTTGTCCCCACACTAATGGATGTGTGTCCCCCCAGCACAGGTGAGCTGGGGGTGTTGCAGCAGCTCAGGCAGCAGAGCAGAGGGCTGTCCTTCAGGCTCACATCCTGCAAGGTGCACAGGGAATGATGCTGGATGCAGGATGCTGCAGCAGCTCCTGCCCTGCTCCACCTGCTGCTCTCCAGGCCGTGTCCCACAGGGGCTCCTCACACAGCTCAGGGAAACACACTCAGCAACAATCTCTCCCATTCAGCATCCACAGCTTTCACACAAGGAGCTGGGGCTTATTTCTCCCCAGGGTTTTGTTGTTATTTTTTTAATCCTTTTTTCCCCCCTTTTAATGAATCAGTCCCTGGGTGAAAATAATGCATTTCTTTAAAGCTGATATTTAATGCTGAGCAAACTGCTCTTCCTTTGTCTCTTACTATTTTGTTCATATTTTGCTAAGAGTCTGCTATTCTACACAAGCATTTTAATAAACTGTTTGTTGTTGTATCCAGGTAACAAGCATGGTAAGTATTTTGACTAAACCAAGTATTATGTACCTTAGCTGTGCTTGGCAGAATTTTTTGGCTAGCTTTTCCTGTACTTTCAGCCTGTGCTGTTTCTAAAGGAGCTATTCAAAGGAAGAAACTGCTCACCTATAGTACTACTACATACAAGCTTTAGAGGGAGCATATGTGCAGAGTCATATGTCATACATAAGAGCATGCATCTCTTGCCAGCATGCTTGCTACTTTGCTTGTAAAATAAAACCAGGAAAAAAAAAAAACCTAAATATCCTTGGCTAATACTGCTTGTGTTCCTTCATTCTAAGTCACCTACCTAAATGTTAGTACTTATTAATTCAGTACTTCTGGATGAGGCACCCTGTTTTAGCAGAGTGTAACAGTCTGTTGTTCACTCATTTTGCCTGACCTAAGACATCCCCGTGGTTAACTCTGTTGCATTAAGAGGCTTTCCCTTTCTGTTCTGATTGGCAGTGGCTGGGACTCCAAGCACTGCTCTAATACAAGTAACCAGTAACAACCCAGCTTTTCCTAAACTTGTTCCTGTGTGCTTGAAAGCAGCAGGAATTTTATGGCTGATAGCTTTCTTTGGGAACACTGTAAATCAGTAAAACGCCACAGTCAAAAATTTAAAATGTTATTTACATGTTTGTGATCTAAGTTTTGAAATACCTGTCATAAAGCTGAATCCAAAATGCCTCTAAGCCTGTGAGCATGAAGAAAACTCTGTCCCTGTTTGCGAGTCAGCCGCAGTTCTGTGTTCTCATTTTACAGTGCAACACGAAAGGCAAACTTCTCTTAGATGGAAATGATAGAGCTCAAATCTCAGTGCTCCCTGTCCTGCAGGCAGAGCTGAGCCTCAGCAGCACGCCCTGTTTAGTCCAGCCTGATTTAAAATCAGCAGAGTTTGCCCAGATAAACAAATGGGCAGTAGTCTGCTCTCCCAGAGCTTCCTGCGTGTTGGCAGAGCAGACTGTGAGAATTCAGGTCTACCATGCATGTCTGAGAGGAGGTTTTGCCTTGAGGTAGTTTGAGTGTTAGCCTCCATGCTGTATTTTTTTTTTCCCTGCATGGTTTGCTATTTTTGCATTTTCTGTGTGGCTTTTTAAGTTTTTAGTTATGTGCTTGTAGCTGCAGTTATTTAACATCGTTTGTTGTGCCAAATGTTTTAAGATTCCATGTAATTGTCATATTAAAGGATCAGACAGCAAAGGACAAAGCACTCCAGCACATGGCAGCAATGTCATCAGCTCAGATAGTCTCAGCTACTGCTATTCACAACAAGCTGGGCCTGCCAGGAATTCCCCGTCCTACATTTCCTGGGGCACCTGGGGTAAGTTGTTAGCCGAGTCCCAAAAAAATCCCTGTATTCTCTAACAATGTTCAGTAGAAAACTAAGACGGAATGAATGGATTAATGCTTTGACTTGCATTTGCAAAAGGAATCGTGCTTGATCATAAATATCCAAAATCTTTCAACAAAGAGAACAACTGTGGGCCTGTTTGTTTGTTTTTCCTCTTTCAGTTTTGGCCGGGCATGATTCAAACGGGGCAGCCTGGATCCTCGCAAGAGTAAGTCTGAGAATTAAAATATATTTCTATGTGCAGCGTGGGGCTGGCTTGTGCACTTGCTGCCAGAGGATATCGAGGAAGCAAGAACTTGCTCAATTTTCCAAACCAGAGATAAAGATGGTTATAGGGAAAGAAAGAGCCTTTACAGTGATGTCAACTCACGTTCAAAAAGATCTAAGGGATTCCAGAGCTCAAAACTGAGGCTGAATAGCTGATGGGCACCCTCCTTTGTGCCCCTGAGGTTCAGTGTCCTCTGGGTCTCTTGGGAGTCACAGCAGTCCCCATCCATGGCCTCTGGGACACTTGCAGCAGCGGGTCAGGTTCCCTGCTGCGTGACTGAGCGCCCAGGAGATCCTGGCTTTGGGATGCTGGCTGTAGCTCTCATCCCCCTCTGTTCTTCTGTGCTGTCTGTTAAATATGCTCTGCAAGGAGGAGATGCATTTGTGGGTGAAGGGCATTAGCCAGCTCTTTTCCTGTACTGTGTTCCTGGTGAGATTTGCTGTGGATGGCACGGTGTATGATTTCTGTGTATCTCTTTATTCCAGCGTAAAGCCATTCGTTCAGCAGGCCTATCCTATACAGCCATCAGTCACAGCTCCCATTTCAGGTAATTCTCCCATTTATCCTCTCCTTTAAAAATACTTGCATTTTGTACTGAATGTGATGTATTCATTTCTGACATGGGCAGAGCCACGGCTCCAGTTCTCACGTTCCCTCTAGGTGAAGCAAACACTAATCCCAGGGTCCTATTGTCTGGTTATATCTTAGGGAAAATAATTGGGTTTAGGGTTTTGTTAGGTAGGAAGCACTAATACATATGCAAGGAGTTGTCATATGTGGTCTCCAGTCAGCCTTCCATATTGTTAAAACTGCTGTTAAAATGAGTAATAGGATGAATGTTTCTTTTATAATAGCTGTGTAACAAGAATACACCTTAATTTATTTTAAACTGAGCCTAAAGTCCCTCCCAAAATCATATATGTTTAGCCTTAAGTATAAAACTTCTCTGTGTATCCACTTGTTATAACTCATCCCCTCCTGAAGGTCCTGCTTTGCCTGGTATCACTTTGATAAGTACCTAATGTTTATTCTGACTTCCATTGCTCAAATTGGTCAAGCCCTTCTAATAGCTACTTCCCTGCTCCTTTTCCCAAGTTGGTTTCATGCCTAATTTCAGGAAAGATCATTATTTCTTTGCAGGTGATCTCTCATTTTACACTTCCCTTGCCAAATGACACCAACACTTCTACTCCATTTGTCTCTTACCTGGTTCTTTATGATTTTCTAACTGGCTACTATTTAGTGCTTAAAACTAAAGCTATTTTTCTGCATTCATGATTATTCGCTTTTTCCTGATATCCCTAATTTATAACATTATTTTCTAAGACAGATATTTTCTATCGTCTTTCTTTTTCTTCTATGGTTTCTCTCAGAATAGGATTATTAGGATTATTAGTATTTCTAAATCAGTCAAAACTTGTGCATGAGTTTTTGCTTCATTAGAATCCCTGTTCATGTCTAGCCACTCACATTTGTAATTCCCTGTTTTGTATAAGCCTTGCACCTTAAATTGCCTAAATTTGAGAGTTGGAATGGGGTTCCACACTCCCATTGTGGGATATGGACACACACTACCTGTGACCTCTCCCTGGTTCTCAGCATAGATCAGGATCATCTGTGTTCTCTTAGTTTTGGTGCCTCTCCCCTGCCTTTCTTGTGCCTGGGTCTCTCCCAAGATGAGTTTTGCCTTTGAGCTGCTGTCTTTCCCTCTACTTTACAGTTTTCTTTCCTTCTCATCTAATTTTCTACAATAAGGACCAAGAGATAGCATTTACTCCTTCTCTTGAGGTGAATTAGAGAGGGTGGTTAACATCTCTTCCTATCTCGATCATGTCATTCTCTCTTTATTATCAATTTAAAACCTTCTTTTTCTTTTTAGACTATGATTCAGGTCTCTCCAGTAATTATTTATTATTAGCTGTAGCATAATGATGCCTAAAAGCTCCAAAAGAAGTCAAGACCCAATGTGCAAATACATAGTAAGAGACAGTCCCTGCCTTGGAAGCCTTGTACTCTAAATAGGAGAGGGGAATTGAGAGTGGCAGAAGAAATAGGCAAAAAGAGAGGTGATTTACTTGTAACATGTGGGCCCATTAGCAGCCAGAAAGGAGACCAGTTCTCTTGACTCCCAAGGCAGAATTATCTCCTGTGAGTCTTGATGCCACTTTCCAAGGAAGGGTCAGCTGTAAGTCTGGGTGAACTCTCTACAAATCTAGTGTATAATTTAAACAAAAATTCTACAGTGAGTTACAGCCCCAAGGAAACAAAGCAGTAGATCTTTTCTTTCCACCGTTATTAGATTGCTGGGTTGGGACCTCTTTTTCTACACACTGGTCTGAGTTTTTCCAATTTCAACTCGTTCTGAATTAATTATTTGCTAAAATTAGTATAAATATCCAAGGGCTACATGCATAATTCCCAATTATATTTAATTGAGAAAATACAAACTGAGGAAGTGTCCACTTCTTCATGAAAATGTTTCCTTTATTTCAGGCTTTGAGCCCACCTCAGCCCCAGCTCCCTCAGTCCCTGCGTGGCAGGGCCGATCCATTGGTACGACCAAGCTCAGGCTGGTGGAGTTTTCAGCTTTCCTGGAGCAGCAGAGGGATCCTGAATCAGTGAGTATTTATTGCCCTTGTGTCCCCTGATTCTCAGGTTTGCTCCTTTACTCCCGATCCTCAGCTTTGCTCCTTTGCCCCCCACCCTCTGGGGATGCTTTCAGGGTTAAGTCTGATGGAATACACCCGGTGTCTCTGCATTTGCTGCTGCTCAGTGTGATATTCCTTTCACCCTAGCAGTGTATTTTCCTTTCTTGCCCTCTTTTTCCCCATGTGCAGCAGCGAGAGGCCCCTGTGAAAGCAGGCGGGGTTTGCTCTGGCGCCTGTCTCACTGCTGACCTAGTTTAGCAGGTGTACTAAATTGCATTGTGTTCTTGGCAAGAATTCAGTACTTGAACTCTAAGTTAAAGCCTAATCTATTTCCTAACTGAAGCAAAATTAAGGAGTTGCACAGAAAGCCTGCATATTGCACATTGGAGGGGATTTTTATAATTTTTTTTATGAAGTTTTTTCGTTTTCTTTTGATTTTTACTCTGCATGCTATACCTGCAAGGGTAGTTTCTGAAGTTGGCTGTGATGTTTCATTTACTCCAGTAAGCCTTGAACCTTGGCATTAATCATCATATATTTACCAAGAACATTTGTTAGTAGCCTAGCAGTGATTCTACTGCATCACAAATAAATTGAAAGAACTTCTTTCAGCTCGAGCCAGAGAATTTTTTCTGAGATAATTTCTGAAAAACAAATACTGTCCTGAATGGGTAATATAGACAGGCCATTCTTGTTCAGATTCCTGGTAAAATACAGTAGCTTGGAGAGGAGAGAAGCTATCATTTTTCCTTTTATAATTCAGCATTGGAAACCATAGCATTTATGGGCTCTGGGCAGGGGTGTTATCCAAGGAGTGTTTACCCTGCGTAATGGGGATTGGAGACATAGCCCAGAAACCTTACAACAGAGGAATGCTCCTGGCAGAGACACATGCAGTGAAGTACACCATATCTCAGCTATTCATACACCAAACACGTGGCAGTGTGTTGGTTTGCTACATGTCACCCTTTGCCAGGCTGAATTAACCTGGAGGTGGAGGAAATGTTTGGCAGCAGGTACGGTTCTCTCAGCACTCACCTGACTGCTGGGCATTGCGTGCTTTCCCTGGAATCCCTTTGCCTTCCTTTAGCCCCATGGTCTCATGGCAGTCCTGGCTCTGGTGAGCTTCATCTCAGTGTCCTCCAGAGTAATCCATGTCTGGAGCACCTTTTCCACCCCAAGCCCTGAGCTCATGCAGGCAGCAGTTTGTATTTCCATGCCGAAGCACAAGGTGCAGGTTTGCCCATCAGTCACCCTTATCAATGCACAGCTTTCAGAACCCTGGGCCTGCTGACCCCCTGTGATGTGCCCTGCTGATTTATGGGCTGTGCCATAGCCAGCCTGCTGTGCTCCAGGATGTGTGTGTGTGTGTGTGTGTGTGTGTGTGTTTGTGCCTCCAGGTTCCCAGGAAAGCAGGATGTGTCCACGCACCGCTCAGCATTGCAGTCTGCCTGTGCATGAAATCACATTTCAGTGCAGTGGGATTTGCTGTTTTGCCCCTTTGCCACCTAATTATCCCTTTTCCTTAGGTTTTTATGCTGCAAACATATGTGCAAACCCCCTAGCCTTATATGGCTCAGTGGATCTGCAGGGCTTTACGTAAAAGGGAGCAAACAGGAGCTGAGCACCTGAGTAGCTTTGGCATTGCAGAGCAAAGGGTGGAGGTCTGAACCTGAGCATGGTTACCCAGGACAACCCTACAGGTCCTGTAAAGCCTTCTGTGGAGTAAACTAATATTATTTGGAATTCCTGAGGGTGCAGAGGCCCACTGGAGCTTGTCCCAGCTTGCAAGATCACTGCTGAGAAACCCACCCTTTAAACACAGAGCAGTTATACAGGAGCTGTACAAGACAAGCAAGAGCATCAAACTACACAGACTTGTTTTAAAAAGAACAGTTACTTGTGTGCTGTAACATTGCAAAAAAAATGAGACTCTAAGAAAAGTCAATTCCCAGTTTAGTTCATTCTTTACACCCATGCTGCAAGTGCAGTGGGACAGTGCTCTGCATGAGGACAGCCTGGACTGTCCAGGCAGCAGTCAGGGGAGCCAAAGGATGAGTCCCCATGGCAGTGTGTTGGCATCACTGCCTGGGAAGGGGGAGTCAGCAGAAGGGCAAGTGTTACTTAGGTCAAATTCAGTAAATTTGATTATTTAGATCTTACACAAGGGCTTAGGAAAAAAACCCAAGGCAGTGTGACCAGTTCCCAGGGAAAAGGGAGAAGGATGTCTGCTGGAGAGGCACTGGTGTGCAGGGACAGCTCTGTGCCTCCTGCCAGCCTTCCCCATCTCCAACAAGCTCTAAGAGTTCTCCTTGGAGGTGAGAGCAAACCCCCAGCCTCTTTTAGTGCCATTGCAGAAAATGTGAATTCTGTCTGCAGTTTTGCACATCTTTGTGTAGGTGAGATGTTTTATGACAAGTACAGTTTGCACAGCATAGAAAGGATGGGATTTTATTACTTTTCAAAGAACAAAATCAGCAAGTCAGGGGATGTGTGTGTTTGCACAATGTGCATATGGAGTTGTGTGGGCATGTGCTGTGATTGCAGCATCTCCTTTGTGCCTTTGCTGACCTCAGAAATGAATGTGTGTGTATGCTGCTGCATGAGGGATGTGTGGTTCTCATGCATCTTCTGAAAAAAGACAGCTGTATGTTCATTACACTGCTGACTTCTTACAGAAAATGACCTCAAGTATTACCTTCATCAAATGTGCTTCCAAACATTTTATTAAAAGAAGGGGACCTTTCCTCCCTCTCTCCCCCAACCCAAGACCAGGCCAGAAAGCCTCATAGCAATGTGGGCAAATAGAGCAATTCCACCTGAAAGTTTACTGAAGAAGGTTTCTTTGACATGGCATCTGGAGCCAGGATCTGATGATCCTGGGAGGGCCCTTGCAGTCCATATTCCTGTACAGCAACTGGAAATTGAGGTTTGTCTGCCGTGGTGACTCCCAGCATTTCTGGGGTCCTTCCAGTGGCAGTTGGTGTTTAAAAGTACAAAAGCTGCTCAGTGTCAGGCAGTTGTGTTAGTGCAGAGTGGGCATTCTGGTGGGTCAGAAGTCTGCTCCACAGAGTCCTGCCACTTGTGGAGGGCTGTTGACTTTTTTCCTTGTCAAGCCACAAAATTGTTCCATTTACAAAAAAACAAGTTGTGGAAAGGAAGCAATAAGCAACCCTCAATGGAACTCTGCATGGCAGAAGATAGTCTGGGGGACATAAGAAGGCACAGTTGCAAAATACTGGAACACTGACTCTGCAGTTAAGGCAGGTAAAATTGCTCCTCCTTTGACATGAAAATCAATTCCGTTTACAAATGTCAAGCTGTATTTTCCTTTTGTGGCATTTTGTGCTCAAGTGCAATTCTAACTGGTGCATAGAAGTTGCCCTTGCAGGTCCAAGCACCAGCATTTCAGTTTCCTTTAATTATTGCCTGCCCTATATAACTATATTCTCAGCAGATGAAGCAGTTTATGTGCCCATCTGTTGCTTCCAAGACAGGTTTTCCTTAATGGGGGCTTTCCATTTTTACTGTAGTGATTCTGTGAAAGTTCAGGACAAATGCTTAAACCAAGTAATCCCATGTTGCCTAACAAATACAAACTGAGCATGCAAGCAGATTAGAAAGGATCTAAGTAACTGGCTGCTACACAAATAGATATAAAATTAAAATATTATAACTGAAATGAGAATAATTCAGATTATTTTATTTTATATATATATATGTATGTGTGTCTACTCAAGCTTGATTTTCAATCAGGAAAAAAAAAACCCTATTACCACCCAACAAAAAAAGCCCTTTCTTCTCTCCTTTTTGAGGTTTCTCACTCTCGCTGTCACATTAATTTAAATTGTGAGCACTTCAGACAGCTTTACATTTAAAATATCTATATGGGGCTATAAAGAACATGGCTGATGGACATTTTCAGTATTAGTCCACCCATCCAAACTGTCAGCTTGTGTTAGGTCCAAATTTCAAAATGTATTTTAAAAAGTGGTGAAGAAATAAAACATTCTTTATGTTTTAATTCAGGTTTTATTGTTGTTGTAAAAGGACTTTGTGATCCCGGGGAGAATTGTGCCTGAGAACCAGAAAGGGAAAGCAATTGCTTAAGGGCCATAAAAACAGCCTGCCATCATTAGCCAAATGCAGTAAAATTCACCAAAGTTAATCAAACCACCTAAGTGATGAAAAATAAATGAGATCTTTTCAAAAGAAGCCCTCCATCCTTGAACAATATCCATTGTTGCAAGGATTGTTTATCCTTTCTGTACTCCCTGTAAACAGTATAAAAAGCAGTTCAGCCTTTCACTCATAAGGAAGTCCTTGGTTTAGTGCCTTTGTGATGTGAAAGGACAAGAAAGCAAACCCACATTAGGATGAATGTCTTGGAGCCACAGGCTCAGGACTTGAGGTCATTTTAATCTGGAATCAGACGAAGTTTTACTAACTCAAGGCTCATTTATCTCGCAGTGCTGAAGAGCTGCATGTTGGCCCTGGGGTGCAAATGTCATACTCTGTGAAATGTTCATTTTCGAGTGTCCATGGTTGGAAATGCCAGGAAAGCACTTTAGGGGGGTCCAGTATTGACACGGGCTCCCGTTGTGGAGCTGAGTTGTGGCAGCAGAATTCCCACCCAGCAGCACTCCAGGGGGGCCACAGAGATGTGATGGGAGGGCCAGGCAGCTTCCCCAGCCCTTTGCACCAGCACAGGGATTTTCCAGGGAGGGTCCTGGGGTCAGAATGTGGTTAAGCGGGGTGGGAGACCAAGCACCATGTATTCCCCAAGGTCAGCTCCTGGGTAGAAAGGCTGCTGGGGCCTGGCTGTGCTGTCACTGCTGCCTTCAAGCAGCTCTCTTCCTTTGCTCAAAGCCCACACCGCTGGGGAAACTTCCCAGCCAAATGAGAAGAAATGGTGTGGGGTGGCTGTGGCTGTTCATGCCCACTCCTGCTGCCCTGCCTGGGTGCTGAGCCCCAAGCACCTGTCCTGGCACTCTCCCCCAGGGCTTTGCAGCTGGCTGTGCCTGTGTCCCACATCTCCCCAACTCGTCCAACAGCTTCCCCCGCCCCTACGCCCACCCCAGAACCGCTTGGCCGGGCTGCAGAGCCAGGCTCTCAGAAGTTGGGAAATATGCCCCTGCAAAGAGCAGATAATGACATGCTCACATGTTTATTTGTTCCTCTGCTGCATTCAGTGTAGATGTAGATGGCCCTTCTTTGATAAGCAACTACTCAGTAGTTTGTTTTCTTCTGTTGTTGAAATGCGTGGCCCCGTGCCCTGCTCGCTGTGCACTGTCTAACCTCCCCTCCAAATGGAATTAATAATTCCCTCCATTTGCATTTCACAGATGTACTAGTGCAGTCTTTTTAGATGAAGGAGCATTATTGCTCACAATTGACAAACCAAGAAGTTCAGGTGCAAAAGAATGAATGGGCCACTGATTTTGAGGGTCCCATTTGATTTGTCATGAGCCTGATTTTGCAGAATACTTAACATTATTGAGAGCTTCCTATAGTCAGGCATAATTTTCCCATCTGAGCACTCAGCACTTCTGGAACTGGGACCACAGGGTTTTAAATCAGACAGGGCAGAACCAAAGGATCCATCTTCACAGTTGCGGGAAAGATGATGAAAACATTGTGTAAGCACCTTGCCCAACCACCAAGTCCCAGTTTCACACTGGGACACTTGTGGCAGTAGCTGGAAAGTGCTGGGCAATATTTAAGGTGTCAGGGCTGGGAACTGCCCTCCCTTGTCACCTACCTCTGCATTTCTGAAACCATAAAGTAGCCAAAGATCTCCTTTTACTTCACATTTCTGATTCAATCTCTGCACAGATGCAGGCAAGAGTCTGAATGCATGGAGATCCATGAAAAGACCAGGCTGACCATGCAGCTGTATCATAGCATACAGCACAGAAAGTTCAATTAACATTTCACATGAAAATGTTAATAACCTTAACAGGACAGACTCCAGTTATAGCATTAAAATGTCATGTTTATAACTCCAAATCTGCTTCAGTGGAGGACAACAGCAAAGGAATTAAATACTCAGTTACTAATGTTTTGGTAGAAATAAGAAAACTTGTTGGCAGACCAAGTGATTTTCTTACTTCAGCAGGAAATTAAAGAGTTCCAGATTTACGAGATACAGCGAGGCGGCAGAGCTGAGGCTGGGCAGGGTGCAGGTTAGAGCTGCACACAGACTGCTGATCTACCAGTGGTTGAGTTGCAGTCAGCCCACCCCCCTGGCTCCTTTTTTCCCCCTGAAGCACAGTCACTGCTCAGGCAGGTGACTGCCAGCTGTGTGAATGGGATTTGGGAGGGTTAAATCCGGGGCTGCAGCACCCCTGCACTTGGGGTGCTGTGCCCATGAGCAGAGTCATCCCCTGACAAACAGCTGCTCTGCACCTTGCTCAGCATCCACATCACCCTGTGGGTGGGGGGCATTCACCCCTCCATGTGCTGAGCTGTGTGGTTGTGTTAGAACACAAGTGCAGAAGGGGTGAGGAGCTGTTACAAATACATGTGCTGGCTCATGAAACAGATGTAGGTGGTTTGTCTTTGTTCTGCACCAGCTTAAACGCTTGCATCCCCTGCCACTGGCAATTTGTCTTGGTTCTTTTAAATTCCTAAGTGGATTATAATTTTTCTCGTGGTATTATTTGACAACAGTCATATTTCATGGCTTTACTGCATTCTTTGGATAGTTAGAATTTTTTTAAGGCAAGGAGCTCAGCTTTAAGAGGCGGCCATCTCCAGGGCATGTCGTGTAATGCAGACACAGAAGACTTGGCTGAAAATGTTCTTCGTGTTTTTTGTGTACTTGTGTACTCAGAAAATACAGGATTTGACTTGTGGTGGTTTACAGCCTCTAAAGCACATTATTGCCCTGATGCCAAATGCAAGTCCTTTAAATGCTGCAGCGTGAGTAAATTCCTCAGCAACTAATGTACTTCAATGACTCTGGAATACTCAGTCTAAATCCACAGTGCATTCTCAATATAATGAGGACTGTTTTTAAGCTTTTCAAACACTAATGGCTCAGAAATATAGGCATAAAACTTACCTTCTTTGGCCTTATCTATGCATCAATTCCTGTCATGGAGCATGTTTGTATAAAAACGATAAGGATCATTTCAGTATCCATTTACCCTGCTCCAATATTGCATTATCGTTTGTTAGTTCATAGAAATATGCCATGTCTAATTAGGTTAGTAATGATTGTACTTAGCATAGGAATTGCAGCAACATAAGGAGAAAATAATCACACATTGCAATATCAAAATAAACATTTCTGTCCTAAGAATGTTGTCAGGTGATGTCATGCCATCTGTCCTACTGTACCCGCTCAGAAATTTTGCTGCAGCAGCATCTGGTGCTTTGGCGAGCTCTGCAGACAACTGTGGTAGCTTTGCAGCTGCCTCTAACTTGGCTTTTATTTTTAAAGAGTATTGAGACTTCACCCTCCACGTCCCTATAAGTCTGTTTGCTTTTGCTGAAGTTTGGATACTGAGCAATTTGTATATTTGCCTGGTTTGCAGAATAAGGTACAGTGTGTGAATTGTCCTGGGAATTTGCAGTGGCCAAAGTGTAAAACACAGCTCTCCCTTCCCCCTTCCCTGCACAGCCTTCTTTGGGCCTGGGAGAGAGACACCCTTTTGGGGAGGAGCACACTTTCCTGGGCACTGGACAATAGGAGCCCTCAATTCTGTTTCTATAAAAATGTGGTTATTTGTGCAACCTGGAACAATTCCAGCAGAGAAGACTGAGAGGAAACTATCCCCAAATTTTTCTTGCTTGTGCATGCCTTAATAAGATGTTACGTTTTTCTTTTTCCTTCCACAAAATTAAAAAAGAAACACAACCCTGTAAAAAAACACACACTGTATCTCATTTTTGGCCCCATACCCAGATGACTGTTCTCTGGTTCTAAATTCAGATTTCACTGTGCTAGATGATTTTTTAATAGATTTCAATTTCATTTCCTAAGTGCAGAAATCTAGCCAGTCCATTTCCTTTTCCCCAGAGTTTTGGACATCTGCTAGGGAAGACTGTGCTCACACTGAAGGCAGGCTCTGAGTGGTTGTCCAATTCATTAAGATTTGTCATTTCAATTTGTTCATTGGGCAGGTACATTGTAAGCAAAATAGCTTAAATGAGGTTTGCTTTGAGCTTTTAAATATTTTATTTGTGCCTAGCTTTTGGGAATTGCCCCTTATATGCAGCATCTGTTCGATGTGACAGGGTTTCCTAGCGTTCATTGACTGCATATCAGCTTTCCTTTAACTGAGTTAGCAAAATGCTTTGTGATCTGCAAGATTAAACCCTGCAGTGTCTGATCCTGCCACTCTCAAGCTCCTTCACTCTGCTCTCACAACCCTGGGAGGTGCTGACTGAGTGGTGTAGGGTCTTTGGTGTTCATCTTTCCACTTCCACTGCGGGTACTGAAAGGTGCTCTTGGAGAAATGGCAGCCCCTGAAAGGCCATGTTGGACTCTTTAGTGTTGTGGACTTCACTTGGGCAAGGATTTCCCCCAGGCAGGAAAGGCATTGCCAGGGTGATTCCTGTGATTATAATGAGGTGTGATGGGATGAAGTTAGGAAATTGAAGCTGAATGTGTTTTGGCAGGGATGGTCATCTACAGAGCTGGCTCCCGAGGGAAGGGGTAAAAGTTGGGCTCTTTAATATTACATGGGTCAGAATACAGGACATACAGTGAGGACAATGTCTGTAGAAATAGCAACACAGAGTAACTGGCCTTCTTGTCACTGTCATTCTGGAGTTAAGAGGAAATCCCTTCTACCTCTTTTAGTTGAGGAGCACTATCATGTGCTACAGATAGAGGTTTGGGGCATTTTAATAGACAAGTAGGAGGGGTGCAAGAGTGGGCTCTGTGGCACGAGCAGAAATTCAGGCTCTGAGGACACAGGACATTAAAAGGCACCGTTTAAAGGAGCAGAAATAGGCTTTCCTCCTGAGCATATTCATCTTTTTATGCTCAGTGAAGGGCTCTTCATCACCGCGCTGCCGCTGGGTCTCGCAGTGTGAACGACCCCCTTGCAGAGCACCGTGCTTTGGGGTTTGCAGTGGGGACACGGGGTTGTTTTGATGTTGACCCTTGTTTGCAAGGGTCTGTGACACAATCACTGAAGTTGTTCATGGAAATCATAGTGCAGAAAATCCCAGTCCCAGGAGCAATGTGCGAGTCGTTGACTCCATCCAAGCGCTCTCCCCTCGGCAGGAGCACAGGCAGCCCCTGCCATAACAGCCCTCTGTTCTTTTCCTGCAGCGCTGATTTCCCTGTTTCTTTCTTGCAGTACAATAAACACCTCTTTGTACACATTGGACACGCCAACCATTCTTACAGCGACCCGTTGCTCGAGTCGGTGGACATTCGTCAGATTTACGACAAATTTCCTGAAAAGAAGGGCGGCCTAAAGGAACTCTTTGGGAAGGGGCCTCAAAACGCTTTCTTCCTCGTAAAATTCTGGGTGAGTAAGAGGTGCTGGGGAGGCTGTGTGTGGGGTTCAGCCCCGTGGGGGTGCTGCTGGAAGCTCCTCCTGCTGCCAAAGCTGCTGCCCAGAGCCGCTGTCGGTGGCGGCTCCCCAGATGTGTAGGCTGAACGGCCGCCTCTGCAGCTGCTGGGCAGGAGCCAACAGGTAGGGGAGCCCCGTGTGGGGATGGGAACTGCCATCTAGTGGTGCGAGGAGAAGGGGGAAGGAGTGAGAATGGAGCCTGCTCGGGAGCGGTTTGGAGCTGCAGCTTCTGCTGGTGCAGGGATCGGTCCGGCTCTCAGCTTGTGCAGGGAGCACCGAGCAGCATCTGAACTGAGGCAGCTGGGAGCCTGGGAGGGTGCCAGGGGTTTTCTTAAACCTTTCTTTTTGATTTGGTTTCTACAGCACATCTGCTTTGCCATTGCCTTTTTATTTGTCACCACGGGACTCTGCTCCAAAACTTATCATATCAGAGCAAGAGTGAGAAAATAATGTGAATGGAGGGCTGAGATATTGCATATTGATCTAGTTGTGATAAATTTCATGGGTGCATCAGGTTTTTTCTAAAATATTTGTAAAATCTCATGTTAGCAGTACAATCATAGAATCATTTAGGCTGAAAAAGGCCTCCAATATCATCGAGTTCAACCATTAACCTAACATGGCCAAGTCCACCACTGAACTACTAAAAGGTTCACTCAAAAGGGTTGGCAAATCTGCAGGCTGAACCTTATGCTTATGCTAAAGATTTTTAAACTCACTACTAATTTGTTGGGGTATTTTTTTTTGTGGTATACTTCTTTTCGTAGCAACAGTTATCTTCTAAGCATTTTAAATCTGCCTTTTAAAATTTCAGTGAAAGGGGCATATTCACAATGTAATTACAGGATGGACAGGTTGAGGCAGAAACCAGAAAAACTGTGCTTGTGATCACAGTTCTTGGCATTTGTCTATGTGACTTGAAATACTCTGCACCTTGTAAATAGCCCAGACTTCATATCCTTCTAAGAGTTTCTGTGGCATCAGATTTAGAACTGGAAACTGGAATTAGGAAGACTCTTTTTATCTCAAATCTGGGTGTAGAAGTGCTAAGCCACTGAGCAGGAGTTGTGCTGGACTGCAGAAGAAATTCATGGGGCTTAAAACTGGGCATGGGAGCTACAGACCAAGTATTTGAGGGCTGACAGAGCAAAGAGGGCAGGAACAGGAGACGGCAGAGAAGTGGGAGCTGAGACACAGCGGGCATCAATGGCCTGGAACAGGCAGATGGGAATGTGGGGCCAAAAAGAAGGAGGCAGTGGGAAGAGGGAGCATTTGGGGTAAGGGGCCTGCAGGGCAACACAGAGATGAAGTCATACAGCAGAAATGTATGTGAGAAGGGGGAACAGGAGAAATGAAATGGCAGAAGAAATGTGGCTGCAGAGGAACAGAGCTTGCAGTTAAGGGTCTCTGACCACTAAATAAATTTCCTTGCAAAACCTTGGCTTGAACTGAGGACCATCATCTCACCAATCCACTTTGAATCATAAATACCTGGAAAATCCACTGGCAAAACCTCACGTGCCTGTTCTCATTTCCCACAGAGAATGATAAGCCTCAGACTTTATACTAGACGTGGACGCAGCAGAGATTTGTGATATGGTAATTGATGTATTGTATGTTCTGCTTTTTCTCCATGTGGACATTGATTTTCAGGCATGCTGAATGCTCAAAGGTATACCTAAAGCCAGTAGAGACCTTCTTTGGATCATTAAGGTCTGTGTTGTACTCCTGACTTTCAAAATTCAAGTGCTTTGTCTCCTCCAAGCAGTGCACACCTTTAACACTCCTGTCTCAGCCCCACATCTGTAACCTGGGGGTGATAGCACCCCCTCACCTCAGGTGGTCACTGACAAATCAGACTCATGGCTGTTTATAAAGTCTCAAGGTAATGCCATGAGAAAAGCCTTTATAAAATATATAATCTGTGTTCAGCACAGGTTTTGAGTGTGGTCAGGAAACGGGGACTGTGCCACAGGGAATAACCAAGACAAAGAAATGTTGCATAGATGCTCAGAGGGCGAGTGTGCAGTTGTGTAGCTAAAGACTGTGACATGATACAGTTCAGCAGCCAGGATGTGCAGGCAACTTCAATCCAACATTTCCTAACCTCACTGTGCCTTCCAACATAATGGTCTTTTAATCCAATTTTTTGTTGTATTAACTTAGAGATTAAAAAACATACAGTGCCAACATCCTTCTGAGTTATACATGAAAAATGGGGTGAGAATGCCTTCGTGAGCCATGGTCTTAAAATAGGCCAGTGGATTTGCTCTCTCATCAAGTGAGTGAGGCAGAGAGAAGGTACCTGGGGGCTGGGGTAGTGTTTGACTGTAGCAAGAGTCAGGATGAATGCTCCTCTAGGAATAAACTCCACACCAGTGGTCCCCAGTCCTATGGATAACTAGGAACATGTATAGGAAAAACAGAAGATGGCTGTGTAATTGGTCATGAGAATTAGGTCCTAAACTGTCAGCTCACTGTGCTTTATTTCTCTTACCCCAATAGGATATTTCTTCAGAAAGAAAAGGATGCTGTTCCCATTTTTATGGGGAGTGCTGAAAAACTGTTCTAAACAGTCATAATATCAACAGAGTAAAGCTGGCACAAGTTGCTGACAAAGTTTTTGACCCTATTAGTAACCTCAAATTTATTAATATGAAAATAGATTACTTTTTGGCCGAATTAAGTATCTGCTTCTGAACAAGTGTCTACTCTCTCATCATCTGCTACCTCCTCCTACTGTGAAAGTTCATCTTCTCCCAGGTTCTGTTCATGATGTGTGGTTATTTCTTAGTCCCAATACTCCCTCTCACCATTTATTTTACCATTTCCCCCCTTCCCATCCTTCCTTATCACGCAGCCATCACTTGTTTGCTCAGCACTGTAAGCTACTGCATCCTGGGGGACAGTGGCAGTCCTTGTTTTGGTGGGTAGAAGAGGAGAGTGAAGTTTGGTGGGGCAAATAAGTACAGGTGTGAAAGCACTCTCAGGAGAACCAGTGAAAGAAAAGCAGGGTCTGAGTGAAAGGAGTCAAGGCAAACCAGAGAAGGGAAGCGGGAGAGTGTCGGGAGAGGCTTGAAAGTGAAGGTGAGGATTTGATGCCAGAGGGATGGTGACCCTGCAAATGGATTTAAGGGAAGTCAGCATGTCACTGGAGGCAGCACAAAGGGTATTTTGTTTAGACATTAAATCCACTGTGGAATGGAAATATGGGAAACAGGACGACCACAGATGAGTACTTGTACTGAGGATGACTAAGGCAGAAAGCAGCTGAGCTCTGGTAGCTGGAAAGAGTGCTCCTTCTTTCCCATTTAGTTCTGCTTCAGGCTTCTCAGCAGCACAGTTTTCCCTGTTGTCCTGGTTTCAGTAATAAGGTTTGATTGCAAAAAATAGTGGGAGGGAAAGGTCTGAGATCTTGCAAGGAAACATTTGGCAGTTGGGGAGTTGACTTAGCAAGGCAGCACCGGGATGGAGTACAAAGCAAAGTTTGCTTTGCTTTGCAGAGCTTTATTGGTTCCTACAGATTGTATCTCATGTGAAATACAACCTGATGCTGGGAATGGATGAGCTTCTGGCCTCAGTCCTGGTGACACATCTGGATGTCACACTTTTGGACCTCTTCCTACCTAACAGTGCAGGAGGTATAAAAGGAAGAGACTTCTCCTTATACACCACCTCAAACAACCAGCCTTGCAGCCCTGTAGTGTAATTCCCCTGGTCCTTGTCTTGCACCCTGAATGCAGTGTCTCTGCTCCTCTGTTTTATCCCAGGTAGTCACTGGGAAGCACAGAGTTCAGGGAAATTGCCACAGAGACAGCCTTTTATAAGGATAGATGGAGGGAGCTGTACTTGGTGTATTGTGCATTCAGCACAATGAGTAAATCAGGAGCAACTCCTAATGATATGGCACAAGAAGTTTGTGTGACAGGGATGTGAGACTGCAGATTACAGGGCTATAAAATGAAAACAAAAATAAATGTTCCTAAACAAATGTAGAAGCTGTTCTAGAACACTGATGCAAAATTCAGGGAAGGCTGGAGAATACCTGCAGTTGGAGCCTTTCCCTGAGTGCACGTTGAGTGCACAGTCCTTCTCTCACTTTAGTCACTGACATGACCAAGTCCAATCTCTGTAAAACAACCAGGGATGATTTGTACCATCTAACCTTAATTTGAGTATGGTCAACATACCTGTTGGTTAGTTTGTATTTGAACTGGTTTGGGGACTTGGGAATAGACCCAAAGTTTTCTGGTCTTTGAAGTTACAATTAGCCTTTCTAAAGGCTGCGTCAACACACGATGCCTCTGTTGTTTTCTTTTATTAGTTAAAGTTCTACTCATGTTCATATCTAATGCTTGCCCCACTGATTGCTCACCACTATTTTTAAAATCTCTGATAGTAAATACAAGTAGTCCTCCTGAAAGAGTTCAGACTAAATGATCAATTGCTCCTCCAGCTTCACACCAAAACGTCTGTCTAAGACACTGTTGCTGGCTTTGCCTTCTTGTCTCTGCCCCTCAGCTCTCCACCCGCTTGCAGGGGCTGCTGATCCATCTGTCCCACTCACAGCAGCTCCCCTTTGAACCCAGTGCCTCTCAGCCACATCTCCCACAAACAGCTCCGTTCTGACTCTGCTGTGGCAGTCACATCCATCTCTGTATGAACACACAGCTCTGTGCCTCCCTTGGAGCCCCTGCAGCTTTCCTGGCTCCCCCCCTTGTCCTGTCTAGCACTAGTTCATCCTACAAGCCCTTGTCCTGTCTAGCACTAGTTCATCCTACAAACCCTTGTCCTGTCTAGCACTAGTTCATCCCACAAACCCTTGTCCTGTCTAGCACTAGTTCATCCCACAAACCCTTGTCCTGTCTAGCACTAGTTCATCCCACAAACCCTTCTCACAACCGGAGCACCTTGAACCTTAATGCTGCAGTGTGTTTCTGTCTGCCTCAGCCTAGCCTAAATTCTTCTGAGGTAGCTTTGTTGTTTCTCTCTCAGGTTTTGCCTCAACCCCTGACTGCAAATTTTGAGGCCCCGGATTTTGTTTTTCCATGAGTTTTCCCTGTAACTGACAGCACCTTGCAGTGGGTCCTGCCTCCACTGGGATCCTTCCTGCTGGTGTAAGCACACCTTGCAGTAACGTGGCTGGGATTTTGTGTCTCTGATGCTGCACTGTGCCAACCTGAACTCTGATTTTTGCAGCTGCAGGAAAAGATATGGGAAGCAAATATATCTGAAAGGACAAGGAGTGTTTTCTCATTGGTGACATAGGAAAAAAGCAACTGATATAAATTCATATTGGCCTGTCAGGCTTTCTATGGATCTGATCCACTGGCTTAATTTTAAATGTTTGCAGTGGCTTGAACTATTCTTCTAACTGAGGAAAGCTTAGTCAGAGCTCACTGCAACTCTGAAACAAAGACCCAAACTCATCTGAAGATGCGTGGATGATATTAATTGATGTTTAAAATGAATGCCTCTATTTGCAGGAATCTGCAATGCAAAGTAGGAGTTTTAGAAAGTAATGCATATTATAATTAGGGCAAGCTTTTAAAGATGCTTTGAAGTCCTAAACATTTTTGAAATTCAAATGTGGGATGGAAATAAAGGAATCTACACAATAAAGGGGCATTAAATTATGTCTCCCAAAATTTCACTGTTTTATAGATGTAAATATATGCCATAATTAGTGGTAAGTAACATGAGGAGGATAGTTAAGTTTATTCCTATTCTTATTCAAAACAGCTGTGGCATGAAAAATAATGCTCCTTCTCTTTGTGATACACTGGAACAAACAATTTACCCATGTAATCAGTGTTCAGAAATGGCTTGTGCCTGTGGTCTCCTCCCACCCCCTCCTGAATTTATCCCCATGTGCCTCCAGCCCTCTTAAAAGGTGCAGAGATTCTTTGTGCCCTTCATTCACACGCACACAATTGCGGCTACTGCCTTTTTTTTTTTTCTTTCTAATTTTACATGTAATTTATATTGCATAATCCAGAATCTTGGAGTTCCCTCCACACACAGCCACGCACACACACGCTCACCCTCGCCAGCTTGACTGGCAAATGATCTGCAACTCGCAAACGGGACCCAAAATGTGAATGGCTCCATGGCCAGCATGCAAATGTATGCAAAACAAATCAGATGTGGAAGAAAGCAGACATCCCTTTTCTTTTGGCCACCCCAAGCCCCTCGGCACAGGGTGCCTGAGGAGGAGCCCTGAGCAGCTTGGTGCGAGGGCATTAGCGCTGGGGGCTGGAGAAGGAGCGCAAGGGGCTGAGGAGCAGGGAAACCGGAGCAGCTTGGCCTGTCCATCACGAGCCCAAGCATGTGGCAGAGCTGGACACCATTCCTGAGCTGCAGAGCAACGTGCCAGCGGCCCAGATGCTCCCGTTGGAAAAAATTGCTTCACAATTTGGAATCTCTGCTCTTCGGTGGCGCTTTGGAGAGGAGGAGGGGAGGCACGGTGCGGCCCTACGAGCAACACGCTCGTCAGTCAGCACTTGTTCGGGCCTACATGTTGTTCATGAGTGACCTTATGTGCTTCTTGCTGACTGCTGAATGCCAGGGTAAACTCTTCTGGCCCTCCCCAGATCCCACTGTTTCCAGTAGGTGCTGTTTTCCTTCTACTCAGCAGGAAGGATTTTGACTCTTCTCAGCAATTTTTGCTGGAGTTGCTTTTTTGTTAGCCAAAGCTGTTATTATTACACAAGCTCTCTACCCTCTGTCCCTGCCTGTAGCACAGAGCCTGAGAGCTCCTGGGAAGGGAATGGGAAGAGGGGTTTTTAATTTAATTTTACTCCTGATTTTAGTTGCAGCCAGCTCTGTTTAGGTGCTTGCTCCAGCACACTGGCAGAGGCTTCTCCACGCAGTGTGTCGAACACTTGGTGCTCTTAATATGTAATATTTCCAGTGCTACCCATTGACAGGCTTTGCTTTATTCATGAATTAATCATGCTCTTACACAAACACTGGAGATAGGGTGCCAGAAAGCTGAGTGCCTCTCCTGCCTCCAAGTGCATTCAGCTAATATAAAACTCAGTGCTCAGAAATAAATCAAAATTAGAGTTTTACTCTTGGAAGTGAAAAAAAATTTTAAAATTCCATTTGTGGTTTTGGGGGGTTTTTAAAACTTTGAAACTTTAATGAAAACTTTAAACTCAATGAGTAAATGGACTCCTGTTCATCACACATGATCATACCATAATGTTTGAAATGCCATACTATTTGACATCATGCCAATATATTTGAAGTCACCAATCAGAAAGTTATTTATCTGCATAGGCAGTGACAGCACTCACCAACCCCAGTTCCCAGAGCAAGAGCACAGCTGCATGGGAAACTGTGCAGGAGGGAAAACTGTTCTACAGCCCAGGAAGACTGAAATGCAAGAGAACAGCTAGAGACAGAGCACCAAGGAAATAATGCACCAGAGCTGGCAGCAGCGCTGCAGAGGCTTGGCTCTTGTCATGTTTTTCACCAGGATCACTGAAAAAGGAGATTAGAAGGAGAAGACTAATAAGATAAATTCCTGTATTTCAATTTTGTTGTTATTGTATTTATGTAGTCTTGCCTGTTCTGTAACACAGGCAGTGAACCTCCCTAAGTAATGTGTGCCTTTGGACAATACCAGGCCTACTTGAACCAGAGCATCCCTGTCAGATATTTAAAAAAGACACCAAGTAACAGTGACTTTGCCACATCTGGAAATTCTGCCAGCATTCCATTGCCATCAGGATTACCAGCCCCTGCCTTGTTTCTCATTTTGCTTTTGCTTAGCTTTAGCTTTCTGCCTTTTAATGTTTAGCTTTAGCTTTCTGCCTTTTAATGTCCTTTTCTGCAAGATTTAATCTATCAGAAGACTCTTCCCCATGTAGCAACTTGTAGGCTATGACAAGGTTGTGGAAAAACTTCCCTTGGAAAAAGTAAGTAGATGGAGTTTCATTAGTCATTCACTACAAAGGATGTTTTCCAGACCTGAAATCATTCTTGTAGCTCTTTTCTGAACACTTTCCAATTTTCCAACATCCTTTCTAAAATGTAGACACAAGCCCTGGAATCAATACTGTAGTTAAGAGCTAAAGCTGAATACCAGGCTATTCATGTATAACACATCACCTTATTCCCACTCAAAGCTAAATCTACAACTCTCACAGCAGTGCCCTTTTCTTTTTTTTGGTTTTCCCATAACCTTTCGGGGAAGGAAAAAACCAGCAAAAAATTTATTTTAATTTCATCAGTTTGAGAAATACAATTCAGCTTTCAGCTGTGTATGTTTAGTCAAATCCCTTACTATTTAAGCCATAATAATATACTTAAGCCCTTAAGACAAAATTGTTACAGTTCTAAAAGAGGCTTTGGTGAAGCCTTCATTTAAGAGTATTTTCTTGCCAGCTTCTATGATTTTTTTATGTTGGTGTTAGACTCTTTTAAAGAGCCTTGAAGCTTCAGCTCTCAGCAATCTGTAATTAGTTGAACATGAAAACTGTTTACAAAGACAATTCTGTCCTTCCTTGAAAACACCTTTATTGTGTGCTAGCCTCAAAAAAAAAAAAAAGAAAAACTAAGAGCACACAAGTAAATAAAGATAATTCTCATCTATATGATCATCACGGGACTTTTGCAACAATGTTGTGATTGCATAAGAGTAAATCCTGACAACTGAGTGATAGTTTCAAGTGTTCCTCATTCAAACATCAGCCCCCAGCCTGGGTGTTTTGTGTACACTGGCCTCCTGGTGTTTTCAGCAAGAGCTGGAAGAGCTGTGGGAGTGAACAACAAGGTGCCAGATGGCCACATGTGTTACTTTTCCAGGTTAAATGTCAGCATGTAAATATAACAATTGGATATTTTCTTCAGTGGGCTGCAAAATCAGAAGGCAGCAAATAAAAAGTTATCCTTTCTTAATTCTAGATTATTGCAGCTTGTAATGCAAGGTTTATGTGGTTGACTCTTTTGACAACGTGAAACTGTGGGGAGTTGTTTAGTTATGATTTCTTAAATATGTTGCTCATATCTGAAAGGAAAAAAAAGAAAATATTTCACTAGTAAAATTGCAATCGTGGTAGCTGCAGGAATAACCACATTTTAAGAGATTACTATTATTATTATGATTATTATTATTATTAATTGCAACAGTGCAGTTGTTTCAGCAGAAATCCCAATTCTCCAGGAATTCTGGTGGAGCAGCTGTGGCGTGGCTGATGCCTGCTGCAGTTTGTCGTGTTTAGATGTTTGTCATGTTTCAACTGCAGGCCAGCTGTGATGGCAAATTGCTTATTTACTATCAGCTCAGAACAATTCCTTCCAGCTCACTGTGACAGCCCTGCTCTGGATGCACATTAAACATTAACTGCTGACCTCACACAAAGCAGGTGCAGGAATCAAGGTGTAGCAGCGATAGGATTTCTTCCTGTTATGCAAACTACGTGACTGTGGGGCTGTTTGTGTTGCTGTGTGCTAACCTCAGGAGACTGCTCCACTGATTAATTTACAAAGCCAGCCCCAAGTAATCTTAGACCCATGTCTTCTCTGTACCACAGACTAGCTCACTATGTGCTATTATCAGCATATTGCCTCAGAACGCCGTACCACAAATAAGGACTGCAGACACTAAGTAGAATTAATGAGTTGTTGCCAAGTTAAAAATTAAACAGCAGTTACAAATGACCTGAACTGTGGTGAATGCTCCACACTAGGATCATAGAATGGTTTGGTTCATAAGGAACCTTAGAGATCATCTATTTCCAAGTGCCTTGTCATGGGGTTGCTGAAAGCTCCATCCAGCCTGGCCTTGAACACTTCCAGGGATGGGGCATAAATAAGCCTAACTGGAAACTGGGTTTTTAAAAAGTCTGAAGGTAACATGAAGGTATCTGACAAATACTTTGTTCTCCATTTCTATATTAGGAATAGAACCAAGCAGAGACAGACTTGCAAGTGAAACAGCTACAAAAGCACATTTCCCTGCTAAAATGCCCGTCTTTGAGTAACTTTCCAATTCAGGTGATTCTTTGCTGTCATGCTGCAGTAGCTATTTCCACATAAAATGAAAACCCTGCCCACTCTCTCCTTGGGCATCAAAGCTGTCAGCAGAGGTAATGCCTGAACCAACAAATCCCACTGTGCACCTCCCTAGACTCTGCCTGTATCCGTATTAGCAGGATAAAGTGGAGGGCTTTTGAAGATGGATCCATGATGTCAAGGAGCACAGTGGCAGAGCAGCTCCAGTGCTGCTGCAGGTGACCTGCAGGGTTGCTTTGTAGCCCAGTCAGTCCTGCTGTGCACAGGGCTTGGATCGGGCCGTGAATAATTGGAAGTTCCTCCCTCGGGCCCGCAAGTCTGGGTCTCGGACGCGACACATCAAAGGCAGCCGGCTGCTTCCTGGGGCTGCAGGGAAATGCTGGAAGGCAGCAAATGCTTCCAGCAGGATCTGCTGCTGGTGGGCACGGCTCTGTGCACACGGGAGGCCTGTGGGCTGCGTCACACAGCTCCGAGGAGTCCGGTGTTTTGCTGACTCAGCGCCATATGGCCCCACAGAGTCTTATCAGAGATCGATCCCGTGCCGCCCAGCTGTCTCCCTCGGCCGTGAGGTTTTGTTGCTTTAAGACAGGAAAAGGAGAAAGTGAGCTCTGGCCTCTCCAGAGTGGCATGGCACGGTTGAATTTGAGACTGCAAGGCAGGTTCCCTCCAGAGGGGTTGGCTCTGGAGCCAAGATTTCATCAGCTATCTTCCAAACAAGAGTATCACCTGTAGCCCAGAGAAACACTGTGTCATCTTGTATTGTTTAAAGTTTGAATAAACTGCTGATTTCCAGTGGTTTTTGCTGCAACAGTTAGGCAGCTACTTCCCTGACAGACTTTTTCCACTGTCACTTTCATCACCATTACACTCCCCCCTTTATTTCTGGAGACAATGGTGAGCTAGTGACAGCTTATGCTATTCACACTGTCAAGTGAAAAATAAAATCTTCACCATCCTTCAATTTTTCCCAACAGGCTGACTTAAACTGCAACATCCAAGATGATACAGGAGCGTTTTACGGAGTCACTAGTCAGTACGAGAGCTCAGAAAACATGACAATCACCTGTTCCACCAAAGTCTGCTCATTTGGAAAGCAAGTAGTAGAAAAAGTAGAGGTGGGTGTTGTGATGGCATGTGTGCCTCTATTTTGTACCTTCTTTAAGCACAGACCTGTATGGCATGGTCAGGTCACTGGTTGGTTTGTTGTACAATGATGTTGCAGCTGGGGACTAAGCCCCACACCCACATCTGTTGTCTGCAACACAGATTTTGTGGGGGAGTTTTAGCCTAGAGCTGAAGGTTGAGCCTTTACAGATGTCCTGGTCACTGTTTATGTCCTTATATTAATGTTTTTTAACCATGGTGACCACAAAAAAAGGTTTTAATAATTTCCATTATCCCAAGCTTAGAGAAAACCAAAAATCCTCACAAGCCACTGAGTAGCTCATCTGAGCAACTGGTAGCTGGGCAGCACAAGTCCAAGAGTCACAGCCTTACCCTTCTTCAGCCTCTGCAATCTAAGTTGGCTTCTCTTCCAACTGTAGTCCTGCATCTTTTCTGTAGTCCATAAATTGCCTAGTAAATTGTGCATTAATATATTTATGTTTTTATGTGTATACTTAAGCATAAATATACAAGCTTATATTTGCTGTGCCCTATGCAGCCAGGTGCCTCAAAAACTCCTATAAAATCATCTTAATCACAAAGTTTTCCACTTAATTAATTTTTACTCAACTTGGACTGTCATACTCCTCTGTTCAGTTTGTTAATTCACAGGTTAGTGGACAAGCAGTGATATTATAATTTTTGATGATTAAGGGCCCTTGAATTTTTAGCAAGGTACTGTGTAGCTCAGGCAGGGAGTCAGCAAGCGGGAGTGTGTGTGTCTGAGCCAATTTCTCTTTTCTCTGTCTACACAAAGAAAGAATAAAGCAGATTTAGCAGTCACTTTTTGGTATCTCTGCATGACCACATTCTAAATGCTCTTTCCCTTGTTTTAGACTGAATATGCAAGGTTTGAGAATGGCCGGTTCGTGTACAGGATAAACCGCTCTCCCATGTGTGAATACATGATCAACTTCATACACAAGCTGAAGCACCTACCAGAGAAGTACATGATGAACAGCGTCTTGGAAAACTTCACAATTCTATTGGTATGGACTGGCTTTTTATTTTTCCACTTCTAAAATACTCTCAGGCTTTGTGTGGCTTGCTCAGCTTGCACTGTTGGGAACCAGTTTCCAAGTCCCTTAGTCGTGTTGCTTACCAAACAAACCATCCCAGTGGCTTCAGAGTAATACTCTTGGAATTGGGCACTGTAGACGCTCAGGATGAAAAGGCTCAGCTGGCTGTGAACACGAACAAAAATTTCAGCTGACTTCTCTCTTTCTCCCATTCAAGTCTGGGGTTTGTAGAGAGCCTGAGGCAGTAACTTTGAGCCATCATGTTCATCCTAATGTGTCCTTGCTGGGGCTCGGTCACAGTACTGCAAATGTTAGTGCTGGTAATTAGTTCATGGGCAGGGCAAACAGGCAGTAAGCACCCAGCAGGTGACCTGCACAAAGAATGGTCCATGTAGTGGCCTTGAAGCCATTTTCATGCAGTGACCCAGCTTGCCTTCCTTCCCTGTTGCTCGGCAGTGGCACCTCGGCCAAGCTCTTGGAGCCGTGCAGTGCCCTGCTGCTGCCGCAGGATTGGGGCAGGGCCCAGGTGACAAGGCTCATTTCTGCTTTCAGCCCTGGTGTTTCCCAGTGTGTAATGGACTGTCTGCCTCTTCCTCCCCCCACACAGGTGGTAACAAACAGGGATACACAAGAAACCCTGCTCTGCATGGCTTGTGTATTTGAAGTGTCAAACAGCGAACATGGAGCACAGCATCACATCTACAGGCTTGTAAAGGACTGAGCAGTTATTTATATATACACTTCATTTCACTTCTTTATCAAAACACAGACTGTAAACCTCAACACTAAGTGGCAGTGCCTCTGGCCCGACTTTCACCCACATTTTTCTAAATCCTGTTTTAGTGAAGTCATTTTTAATGTGTTCATATATAATTGTAGCTGTGAAATTCTGGTACAGTTGTAAAAATTATTTCTAAAACTAAGTGTTCTTCAAATTTGTAAACCACAGTTCTTTGGGAAGACTGTATTTAAGAACCTAAAGCCTCTGTCTGTGGAGGCCTATTTTTAATTCTGATAGAAAAATGTACAACAGAGCATTTGCCATGGGGAAAAACTGACAGCATTTATAAGAATTTATTTTGGGTTTTTTTCCAATATGAAATACTTGTTTTACAATGCAAGTGAAATTGAAATGAATCTTTAGCTATAACTGTAAATGAGTACACAAAGTTAATAATCTTTATAGAATTATCTTTGTAACTAATTAGGGTGGAAGATATGGACGAATGTAATTCACTAAATTATTTTTAAAAATGAAACATTTTTCTGTTTGAAACCAAATGAAAAATATAGCCTTAAGAAATGCCTGATAGAAACAGACAGGTCCTAAAATTAGGCAAATTTTGTATTTTTTTCTCAATGCTAAAACTAATCCTCTAATCCATTAAACTTTCAAACAGGTATTGCAGAGAAAGAAAACATCATCCCTTACCCCTAACATATCTAGTGTATTTTAAAAGAGTATAAAGTTGTATTGTACTAATATGAAAATTTGATTATTTAATGAAAAAGATGGCTCATTTTGCAATAAGTAGGTAAATACTGAAGATTTAGACTTGCATTATATGTAGTCTTGTGTGTGCAGTTATATTTTATATGGACAACTATGTTTTCTAATAAGTTGAGCAAAAAACTTGCAACTCTGAAAGGAAGAGCTGAACGGAAACAACCGACATTGCGACAGCATCCAGTCTTTCGCAAGCAGAAAGCAAAACACTGACGTGTTTGAACGAAGAATATGTACACCTCTGAAAGGATCAACAGCTTTAATATCTAGGAGATGCTAGAAAATCACAACCAGCATCAGGCAAAGAAGATTGGAAAGTGGAGAATTTTTTTTTTTCTCCTTTTCCTCTTAATCGTGGTGCTCTTAGGCCCCTCCCAGTTGTCTCTGCAGTTCTGGCAAAGCCCTTACCCAAACAAACACACACACAGCACGTGGGGTCTGCTGTCCCCTGGGGTGTTGGTAGCATTCATCCTTCTGGTGCATTCAGGGAAGAACTCCAGGAAGTGAAGTACAGCTGGAGATGTTTTAACACTGTAAGGCTTCGAACCAAGGCTGGGGGTGTGAGTGATGGTCTGAGGTCTGCACAGGTGAGAGCAGCAGTCACCCCCCTCCTGGCCAGCTCTGAGAGGGTTGCTGGGTTCCTCTCCTCAGGCTGCCCCTCGTTGCCCAAGCAGCAGCTGTTTGGGCAGCTGCTGGGCCAGCAGAGGCTTCTCAGGCAAAACATTTGTCTGGAAGGCTGAGGGCTGCCCAGCCAAGCACAAGCCACCTTAAAGATCAGTGATGGGTTATCAGCAAGGAGGGTTCTTGGGAAGGTGTTTTGCAGTCCTGAATCAAAGTTAACATTGAGCAGCTCCCTGACCCCCACCCTTTGCCACACACACCCATGCACAATTTAAGCGCAGAATTTACTCCCGGGCAAAGTGCTGTAATCTTCAAACAAGCAAGTCTTAATTTTTTTCTGTCAGTTATGTTCCTGCATAGTACTTTCTGTTAGAATTGCCCATTGCTGAAATATCTAGACCAGAATAGAGCCTAGATGAGGCAGTGGGTCAGACTATGTTCATCCTTAACACTGCTGAGGTCTCGGGTTCGGGGGCCGTGCAAACATCCCGGAGGGGAAGGGAGACTCTTTAGCCCCTCAGCCTGATGTGCCTGGGTGAGGTGCAGGGTTGCTGTGATGGCTGGCTGTTAGCAGCTTGTGGATATTAGGGCTGATGATCTTTCAGTTTCTATTCTGCGAACTGAACAGAGAAAAGTGTCCATGGTAAGGTCTCTTTTAATGCTCATTTTTAACACTAACAATCACATCAGGAAAAGCACTGCATTGTAACAGCCTAACGGTAGCCCTTTATTCTAAGCACTTGGTGTTACAAGTCAAAAACTACTTTGTTTTTTGTTCTAAAGTTGTCTTTTATTTAGGGTTTGAATTGTGGGTTTGGTGATTTTTTAAAATTTTTTGTTTTGTTTAATAACAAGCAAACTCTTTAAGGCATATAAAGCATGTAAGTCAATTTGCAAAACCAGGTACAGTTTGGTTTTTTTTTTTTAAATAGAATCTGGCACACTACATATGCCATAACTATAGGGTATAAACAGTCACAATGTTTATTGGTGTTCACATATGTGATATTAGGGGAACTACTTCCATCGTCTTTTCTTTACACTTCTGTAAATGATCCATACCCTGTATATGTTAATTCTTAAAAGCCTTAATCCTTCAACTGTTGAGTGTGGGGTGTGTAGTCCAACAGGCTGCCTGTAAACTGTGAGCTCTTTTGTAAGCTGGAAGTACTTATCTTGTTACTGTTACTTTTTTGTAGGAACCTTTTAATTGAGAGCTGCCAAAGCATTACAATATGCAGTGCCTTAGCATTATATTAGAAGTACCTTTAGCCTCTTAACATAAATTTTATATATTGTGTTATTAATTGGTTCCATTTTTAAAATATCTGTATTTTTTCCCCACAGAAACGCTCTTTGACTGCTTGGTCTAAACCAGCTGTCTGTACAAGTCAGTCCCATTACAGTGAAATGCCTATACCAAAAGGAAAGGTTACAGAGTCCTAGTTCTCCGTGAAAAGTGAATTGTATTAATGAATGCTGCCTTTTTAAATTTCATGACCAAATAATTAATTGTGACTCTTCTGCACTCTAGCATGAAAGTGCCTTTGGTTTGAAATTCCAGCTTAGAAAAGTGCTGCCATAATAATGACAATTTGTAGAGAGACCAAAAATATTTAGTTATCACCGTAATGCCTTTGGTTTATTGGAATAAGTTGAATCTACAGGCCTCCATTCACAAAAGAGCACCATTCACAGCAAAGTGATTTTGCTAACGATCAGCCTGCTGAAGAATAATCTACTGTTTGCCATTTCTGACAGCATTGCAAACCAGCAACTGATTTGTCTGTGATATAAAAATGAAAATATTCACATTTATATCCTCTTCATCCAGTCACGCATCTGCATAGCGAGAGATCCGTGCGCTGCAGAATTTCAGTGGACAAACGTGACTTCATTGATCTCCTCTAATAATATTTCGGTCTCTGTGAAGATTCTTTGTTTAGCCAGAAGATTTTGTTTACAAAGCTGTGCATGCTGAAAGTCAGATGCATCAAAGGAGCTGAACATGGAGAGCTGAGAGCAGCGAGGGTGAATGCAATCGTGTGGGTTTAAGCCTTGAAATGTTGAGTGTGAGCGTTGTGGATGAAGGTGCTGCTAGAGAAGCTCTGGCCAGCACGGTTCAAAACACAGGGTTGTGTTGTTTTTCTCCCAGATGATGTCTTGGAAAAAAAAAAACAAACAATTAGCTCCTCTTAAGAAAGTGTCTGTATGTGATACCTTCTGTGAACGGGGGCTGTACTCTCCGCTACAACTTAAATCCGTGGGAAGAGGAGCAAGATTTTAAGAAAACAAATTTAGAAAGAACAAATATCAGCAAAACCAAAAGCTGTCAGAGGGATTATATAGTTGTGAATACAATTTTAACTTGATTTTTAAAGTATTTGATGAAAACTAAGATTAACTTTTTATATAGAGAAATATTGTGACACTGTGTGGTAAATATTGTGATAATTCAAATTCCCTTTCTCTAAAATATTATTTTTGTTATTCCTTCAAGGTCTAAATCTCACTTACCTCTATAAGACAAGTAATCCCGTTGAACTCAATGAGACTGAGGTAGGGCAAAGACACTTTTGGCCCACAAGGAGAAGATACTTTTTTAGTTATTGCCAAATGTTTCAGCTGTGCTAGTCAATATTTGTGATAAACTACACCTCTGTCTCATTTAATAAGCGCAATGGTACCATTTGGGGCTGTTAAAAATTACTACTAACAAACGTAGTTTTGCTTACTTGAATTCCAGACTGATTTTGTTGAGGTACTGCACCACTATTTTGAAGGAATTGCAGACATCATGCCTGTTTGTCCCTTTCCCCCTCCAGCACAGCTCCGGCTGGCTTTGGCAGCAGCTCCCCCGCAGCAGCCCCGCGGGAGGGGCTGTTGGGATAATGAAGGCTTGTACATTAATGTCGAATGGCAGTACCCGGCCAGTCCCGGGCGGATGTGCTCATCCATATCTATTTATTTTCCCACTGCAAGTCCTGGGGCGCGCCTGCTTTCTGCAGCAGTTGCCCTGGGAGCTTTCCTGGAGCACTCAGACATACTGAGACCCCTTCTGTCCCCCCTTTTCCTTTTGCCATGAGGATCCACGTGCCCAGGCACACAGCAGCCGTGTGGAGTAGAGCCTGGCTTTGTACTTTTCTCAGGATGATCTCTTCTCCCCTTCTTATCCTTCACAAGATGTTTAGCCCCCTAAGAAAGGTTGAGGCTGGATAAGTCAAAGTACAAGGAACACTCTGGACATCTTCATCTTTTAACTTTTCAGGTCATTCTTGCTGAGATCATGTAATTAGTTTTAGTGTGTAAATTAAATCTTAAATGCACTCAGTTGACTAAAAGGAGATGGATCCCTGTTACCTCCTTACAGAATATGTGGTTTTGGTTTTGTTTTGTTTTGTTTTGTTTTATGGGCCTCTGATTCAGGCTCATGACTGCAGACAAAAAATACAATATGTGCCTGAAAAAAAAAAAAAGACAAAAGAATTTTATAACATTGAAAACCTGAATAGCCTTTAATTCTTCAGTACATTTTATGTAAAACAGGTTGGGTTTTTGTTTTGTTTTGGGGTTTTTTTGCCATGTGCATTTGTTCACATTTGTAAATGACTTAATGGAATTCTCACTTTATGTTTATTTGTGTAATGTGTATAAAATGGGTTTGTGACTTAAGCATATTCATATATGGTCAGTGGTTACTTTAATATTGTACTGCTGCTGGTAACTTTTGATGTAGAACTTGCCTTTTGATGATAAAGTACCTCTAGGTTAGACAGGGAGGGAAGGCTCTTGGAAAAAAAACTGAATGTTCTCCAATGTTTTCTTAACATATTTGCAGAAGCTTTCAAAAGGAGTTTCAGTCAAACCTCTTGGCAGTACAGTATTCTTGTATTTGTTATTGTCTGTGTGTAGGTACTGGTACCTTTTTTTTGTTTAAAATGTTTTAAGTGTTGGCTTTAAAGTGAATTTATCTTTAGTATGATAGTAATATGAAAATTATAGGTTTTGTGTGCAGAGAATTTTTTTATAAAGTGCTTTGTAAAAAAAAAAAAATGTATTCTAGCTTTCGCGGTACATATGTGTGATAACTTTAATATCCATGACAGTTAAGTGCAATTATTTCATCACTCTAAAAATGCTATTTTTGTGTCGGTTACTGCAGGTGTTTTCATGTCTTTGCAAAGTGACACATTTTGATGCCTTCTTGATAAAGTGGTAGAATTTTTGTAGCTTTCTAGAAACTTTGTATTCATACAGTATCGATTGAAAATAAAGAAAATGAAAGTGTTTTGTGCATTTATCTTAATCTCTTACATCAATCTCTTCTTAATGCTGGGTGTAACTTTCAAAACCCTTTTCCAAAATAGCACAAGGCCAGACTTGCAGCAATATCTGTGTACCTTCCTAAAGGTGCAGAAGAGATCCAGCAGGATTTACAGAAACCTGTAGGGATGGCACTCGAGGCTGGCACACCTGGAAGCTGTGTTCAATGAAGAGTCCATCATCCTACTCCTTGCTTGTGTCTCTTCCCAAAGAAACAGTGCTGGATTTTCTTGGAACATCGTTTAAACCACAGTTACAATGGGAAAAGCCACTTGTCTCCCTTTATTCCAGAAGCAGGAATTACCTATTCCAAACCTTACAGAATAAATGGTACAAACACATCATTAACTCAGCAACTAGAACTGATTGAGGAGTGCAGTAGTTATCTGAGGTTGAGGTGTTTCTTCCAGGACACCAAGCTCTGTGGGAAGTGAGGTCCTAAAAATGTACCATGTTTTCAAGGGACTCATTTCTTGTTTTTCTTAAAACACCTGTCCCTTAGCTAACAGCTGTAGCTGGTCTGATGAGAGGATGAAATGGGATCAACTTGCCTCCTGCAGTCATGAAAATGAAACCACCTAGCTAGGAAAAAAAAAAAAAAAAAGGGGCAAAAAAGATACCCAGGATCAACTGAAATCAATGGGAAAACAATCAGGACTTGGTAGGGTGAGGGGGAAAAAAAAAAAAAAAAAAAATGGGGCTCATCTTCTGCTTCCATAGGGGAGCAGTGGCTTTTGAATAAACCACATGCCCCTCCCACACCCCCCAGTTCTTTGGGTGGCAGATGTTCCACTGCTTTTAAAATGCCAGCAGAGCACCCCCCATGTGCAAGATGAATGGGGTGAGAACAAGGCACAGATATGGTCTGTTTTGACCCTGTTTTCTCTTCTTTGTTCCCGTTAAGTATATGGCTTCAGCCCTTTGAAGTGTGTTAGCTGTTTCAGAAGCAACCTGCTCCTTAATTAAAGTTCGGCTTCTTAATTAATTTAGGTCAAACCCATAAATCTTACACCTTTGGGAAAATGTCACGCAGCATCTCAGGTTGGGAGTCCCCGTGCAGTGTCACCATCAGTTTATTAAGGAGCTGCTTTTTTCCAGGGAGAGCAACAGCCCCTCCCTGAGGAAGCGTGGGCTGCTTTGCATGGACACGACAGCCCAGGCAGGGAACAAAGAAGCCAGACCAGTTATGGAGCACAGTATCCATAGGTGGTCTGTGGGCTTTCCTGTGGATTTTAAATTTTTTTTAAGCTACATCCTATTTGACACTACAAATCCAGAAGACGTTTCATGCTCACAAAGCCAGGAGGGCTCGGAGCTCAGCAATGTGGTAGCAGATGTCTGCAGTCCCCACACGGCTCTGGCTGTTCCTCCCAACCCTGACCCTTTGCAGCCGCACTATTGTTGTGTGGGGCCCTTGGAGCAGGAGCAGCTGAACAATCTGTTACCCCAAAGAGGGGCAGCTTAGCAGTGTTCATAAATAATTACCTGCCGTGTGGGGAGGTGTGACACTTCACTGGTCAATGGCTACAAATTGGTAGAAGATTGCTGATGTTTCCTGAGCTGAAGCTGTGCTGGAGACACCAGAAAGCTGGTGAAGGTGCTAAGGGCAGGAGGGAGTGGATAAAAAGGCTGTCCTATGAGTGGAGGCAAAAGGAAAGTTGTAGAAACCCAGAGTGCAAGCGACTGTGAGAAAATGAGTAGCAGGGTATTGCTTTTCAAAAAAAAAGAAAAGCTGCAGACAGGACAAAATAGGAAGAAGGAAGGAAAAAGATCATTTGAAGACCATCACTGTCAAAAAAAAAAGTCCATCAGAAGAAGGCAGGAGAATCAGAGTAAGATAAAAGCTATAACAAAGCAGAAAAACATTCACCTTCTAGGTAAATATAATTTGCTCCTTTTTTTCCCCTGTCCTGTATTGCTTTTTATGAGCCCTTTCTGGTTGGGAACATACCCTCTGTAAGCTTAAGGGAAAGGGCTGCTGGAGACTTCCATTCCTGTGTGCCTCACTGAGGAGACTCAATAAAGCCCAAAAACCTCAGCAGCAGGGCACCCTGTAGCCTCCCTGGCAGGTGAAGAGCTGTCAGCTTGGTTTGGGAGAGAGAGAAAGAGCAAAATGGGCAATTGACAGAAGTATCTGGAACAATCATCTTGCACTTGAGTGCAAGTGGCTGCTCTCAATTCACCCAGCGCTGGGGCGTTCTCAAGCCACCTTCTTTCCATAGGTGTGTGGGTTTGGGTGCATGCACAGCCCATTATAGGTTTAGGTTGATGAATTTCAAAAATATCACTTTCCATGCCCTCACTCTATCCTAGAGCTAAGAGCATGAACAGGTAACCTTGATGTTACTAAACTGGAGCAGAAAGCCAAAACCCACATGCTTTTCCATAAGTCTGCTTTCAGCTGTCTTTATCAGCTGTAAGAGATGTCCACACACAGGGAACAATTTGAAGCTCTAGGCATCATAGAGGTTCCCTAACACTTTTAAAGACTATGTCCCACTACAGATGGTGGTCGGGGCCACCAGGGAAAAAGGCACAGGAGCTGTGATTAATACCTGCATGTCCCTTTTCATTTCTCTTATTTGTACAGTTCAAGGAGAAGATTAGTCCTTGCCTTGCAATGCACCACAGTGCTCTGCCTTCTGGACCTCCAGCACACACGGGGTATGGCTGCAGCTTTCAGACTTGTTCTCTGTTTGAACAGAGCACTGAGCTGCATGTGCAGCTGACTGTGCCAGGGGGCTAACAAACTACAAACTGATTTTTTTTTCCTGCCCCAAGCAGGTAAGTTTATTAGCCATACTTAAAGATACTTCTCCATTTGTTTTTTCTGTTGGCAGAGCCTAAAGAAAAAGGTTTTTTTCCAGACCTTTAAAAATTAATTTCAGGTTAGATCATATGTTCTCTGCAGTGTTATCAGAGATTTAATTTTTTTCCAAGATACTTGTCTTTTCTTATCCTTTCACCTGTGATGAATTTCCTCGTGAGCAAATGTTCCTACTTGGCAAAATGGATAAGAACAGCATTCAGGTTGTAACCATTCCCCTCACTGTGCTGTAAGAACATTTCCTTTTTGACACAGCTCTGTGTTAGTTGAAGGGGATGGAGGGGGGAATGGGGTCTTCGTAATGTTTGGCCTTTCCATCAGCTTTAGCCTGAACCCACACATGACAAACTCAGGCAATGAAGTACTAAATTCAGCCACACTGCATTCCACAGCACAGAGAATGTGATGGCTTTGTAAAATACCTGTTTGACTATGCCCATATTATATTTTTACTAGGGTTTAGTGTCAGCTTTCTCATCAGAACACCATGATGGGTGGAAACTCGACAGAGCAGTTCACCTCCCGAGTTTCCAGCAATAACGTGGGACACAGAGCACCAGTCTCAGCAGGGTTCACGCTCCTATCTGCTCCAGTGATCTCCAGCTTGAGGGAGGTGCTGGTGAGTAAAGTTTGGGAGGGGCCCCAAGCCTCGGCAGCGATAGGCTCTGGGTAAGGGCGAAAGAAGAGGGAGATGTGGTGCGGGAACAAGCAAACTCCAAACTCCTCGGCTTTCCCGTCCTGCTTTCACACATCTCCCAGATAATGAAGTGTCGTTCACAGTGTGTGAGCAGGGAATACGTGAAAGGGGTGTCTTGAGATCTGAGACCCCACCACCACTTTTGCAGAATCTTCCTCTGCAACTGCTGCCTTTCCTGAAAGGCTTTTCCTTGAGATGAGCATCACCAGGCTCCACAATTCCTCTTCGCTCTGGGTGAGGCACTGCAGGGCACGCAGAGTGCTCAGACAGAACTATGGCATCAGCTTAGCATTTTTTTCCCTGCAAACAAAATCTCTTCCCATTAAGAACTTCAGTGCTGGAAGTGTTACAAAGGTAAGAACAGCTCTGAGAGAGCAAGGCCAAGGGCTCAAGGGCCACTGAGAGGACACACACGGGACAGTCACAGGCAGTCAGGAAGGTTCTCCCTGTGTCCTGCTCTAGGCCAGTGTGGTTTCTCAGCTGGGGAGGAAGTGGGAAGAGAATCCTCTACCCCTGCAACCTGTAGCACCAAGGGAATAAGTACAAGCACATTGGAAGAAGTTAGCTTGAAGGTACCAGGAATACTAATGGAAAGGAAGCATTAGCCATAGGGATTGGCCATGATCTGAAGATGAAGCTGATGAAGCAGGAGGTAGGGTAAAGGCTGTTTCAGAGACCTGCAGAGGAGAAGGATTTTCCACTACCTCTGGTCTGCTCAGACACATAAAAAGGCAGAGCAAAAGTCAGTGCTGGTCAGCTGGAGGCAGCTAGGAAAGTACCAAAGGAAGAGGAATGAACCCAGAGGACCTGCCTGAGGAAGGAGTACAGGGTGCTAATTATTATGAATTAATATGTATATGGCCAGTAATCTGGTGGGGAGCCACTGAGTGGTGGAAGGAGAGGAGAACATCAGATAATACGTGAAATACTGAGAGAACAAATGCAGAGCTCTCTGTGTGTGAGTGGATGGACAGGTGCGAGTGACTGCTGCCAACGCCAGAAGCTTCTGCACAGGCCAGGCTTCCTTGGGTGTGTCTGGGCATGGGAAAGCTGTGGATGCAGCAGCAGACAGATTTACAGATAAGTAAGATCTGGGAGAGGGTAGAGAATTTTAGATCAGGTTCCCTGTGAAGGAGATAGATGGGAAGTCGAGGGGAGCAAGGAAATAAAAGCCATGGAGATAGAGCTGCACAGTACAGACTTCTTAAGTGCCTGTCAGCTCCAGCAACCAGCTCCTCCCGAGCAGGAGAGTGTGTGGTGGTTGCTTCTGTCTGCAGAACAGGGGGAACAGGGGAGTGGTGGGGCTGACACTCTCCAAACACACACTCGAGGCTGAGAAAACAAGACGTCACCTGGAGCTCACCCGCCTGCTGACAAGACAGGCGAGTGTTTCTGCATGAGAGAGAGATGGCCACGAGCACAAAGGAGATCTCTGGGTTTGTCACCCTCACAGAACCCAAATAGCAGGCATGCAATCAGGAAATGGGGGGCTGGGGGTGTCCAGTTTCTTTAACAAATAGAGGAATTCCATACAATATTTAAGCTTTTTGTTCCACGGTTGAATACAAGGGTGCTGTTGAGCCATTAGAAAAGTACATGGTGAGAAGCTGGAACTCTGGACTCAGAGCATGTGCTGCTCAGCTCTGCTGAAAATTAGGAAAGAGCTTTTGTACTGAGAGTGTGCACAGCTCCACACAGGGGGAAAATATAGGACATATGTAAGAAATACAGTATAGGAAATGCTAAGCATACAGAGGCCATGGCAAGAACCAAAAGAATAAAAAATTCAACAAGTGAACAAAAAAGCTTGAAAGCTGGACCCAAACAACCCAAAATGTGTTTAAAAGAAATATTCGTTCTTCCTTCCATTTCAAGATTGTATCAATCCCTGTAGTAACTGGATTTATCTCTCCATATGATAATGAAGTCGGGTTCTGTGCTTACATGAAGCACCAGTTTGTGAAATGAACATCTGACAAAGTCCCTCAGCTAGCAGCCCAGAAGGCTCCACATTTTCTCCTGAGTTCTTCCCCTGAAGAGGCCCAAATAATTGGGGATGCCCAAGGCCAAGATATGGCCCAAGACAACAGCTGTGTCCTGAGGGATTCTGCAGTGTGCTGCTGCACTGCAATCTCACGTGGAGCGTGGGGTGGCAGTGAGCCTCATCAGGCAACCCTACTCCTTTCATGACTGCAGAATGTCCCAATCCATTTACCTGCAAGCACCAGGTATAACCAGGTTAGATAAGAGCATTACCACAATGTGTAACCTTTGGACTTTGGCTTGAGGCTTCTACTTTCCCTTCTGGAGAGAACACGTCATATTTCACTGTCTGTTTTATTTCTTTCTCCTTCATTACAGTTGTGTTCAGTCCCCCACACAGACTGATTTTCCTGGAGGCACAAACAAGCAGATAGAATCAAGAGGATGTTTAAATAAAGGGAATCATTGTAAATGGTCGTTGAATTAATAAATCTATATAAAGATAAATAAGAAACATAGAGATATATAGGACATATAGATTGTACACACAAATCATGACCCATCTGTTCAGGGTGCTCTGTTTATGTGTGCCCTCAATGCTAGGATCTCCTGGAAAGCAGTAGGTTTTTTTGGACACACTTGTGAGCCCAGCTGGGATACAGGAAATGTGCCACAGTATCAAGTGACTGAAGGATGGATCCCAAGATAATAAATCATGCACAATAGGAATGGTTTACCCTAAAAAGAATACCTAAAAGGCACAGTCTGCCTTACCAGCTAACTAAATTCAAGCTGACAGAATATGCACTTGCACTGCAGCCACTACTAATTAGCAGAAGAGAAAAGAACTACCAATTTAAAGATGCTGCTGACCTGTAGGCAGGAGCAGTCACTGAGTTTTAAGAGATTTTTAACTTCTCACCTTTCTGCTCTCCTCCCATATCCCTGCCAGCCACTGACCTTCCTCTGATCTGCTGTAAATCTTGAAGGTTGTCTCCCTTCTACTCTCTGGATCTGCGTTCAGAGAGAAGAGCTGCAGCATTCATCATGAATGCACAGCAGCTCCTTCTGAGTCTCCTTTGGAAACAGACTGATCCCTTCCTGACTAATTAACAGAACATCATGTAGGACCCTCAAGACAAAGTGAGCAAGTCTTGGTAAGATTTTTTGACTTCTCAGTCTTCCCTGTTGCACAGTCTGAATATGTAATGTAGAAATTCGTCCATCAACATAAATTAAGCAGCGAGGTGGAAAATATTTGACCCACCTGAACAAAAGCTGCAAAAATGCCTGTTTGTTCTCCCCTTTCTCTCTGTCATCTGGTTCAGCAACAGTTTGGTCCTTGGGAACAGCTTGTATCTAATACCCCAGTCTTGATGTATTTTTAGGAAGCTACCAGTATAGGCAAATGCAATACATTGTCTTTGCCGTTCTCTTCCAAAGCTCTCCTCTGCACCAGCAACATCTTCCCTGTCACTTTCAGTTGCTAAATCAATTAAACATTCAGCTCTGCTGAAAAGAAGGAAAACTGTACCAGTTTCCATAACTTCTTGACTTCTTGACTTCAAGTCACTTGCCTATTTCTCTGTATTTCTTCCCTGCCAATACAGTAAAGCCACGTACTCCCTTGGCATTGATCAGAATTCCCTGTCACTTGCTCTATGTCATAACATATGCACATAAAATAAAAGAGGATCTGCCTCTCCTGGACACCTCTATGAACAACAGAAATTTGAAGCACGAATTTACTTCCAGCTTTGTTTCCTCAGTTTTAATGAGTCAGACTCTCCTTGTACTTCTCCAAGATGAAGGCCAAATGCTGCAGATAACTGGCTTTGCAAGAGTTGCTCAGTGGCTTTGCCAACCTGGGAGTACAGCTGTGCTGTGATATACTGGCATGAGATGGTTTAAAACCTGAGTGAGGCACCTAAATTGAATTACACAGTTCAAGCAAAATAAGACTACTAAGCATATAGAAACCACCTGACAGAAGTTATTACTCAAAAGGGTTTTGTTCTTACCAAATAATCTGATCTCTGGTTAGTGCAAAAGGGTTTTCCTTTCTCTTTGAACTGAATTTCAATGTGTCCTTGCATGAAGAACATAATGAATTACATGCCTATGGCAAGTGCTGTTTGAAGCACTGTCCTTTATTCCTAGAGCCATTTCCAGGGGAGGTGAAGCTGCAATGTGAAGCACCTCTGGTTTTATCAGAGACTCCCTCTGCTGCATCACCTTTTGCTCAGGGTGTGGAGCTTGGCTGGACAGGATTTAGCACAAACACAAGCCCGTGGACCTCCCCTCTCTCAGCCAGGCAGGTGGCAGCTGTGCCTCACTGGAAGACAGACATGCCTGTAACATGAAGACAGTGCACAGCATTTCAGGAGAACTGGGAGGCACAAATCCAAAGATCAAGTCCTTCAGCTCCCAAAGGCGTGCAAAGACAAACATCAAAAAGATGGGTCCTGCTGGTGGGGTCAATGCTGCAGACATACAGCTGTCCGGGTTAAATCACAAAAGCTTATGGGGACTTGTATTCCTGTTCAAAAAAAGTCCCATCCTCGAGGAAGTGGGACATTTGAAAGTGATTATCAGGCATGCAGCTCCTTTTTGGTGGCTGGTGACACACGCTGGGCATTTCTCGAGCAGCCCAAGCGTAGCCTTACAAGCACAAGGGAGTGTTCCCTTTGGAGTGCCGTGCAGGAAAAGCCCCTCATGTCACACACGTTCCCAATTCCTGCCTGGTTCCATGCAGAAAGCTTCCCAGGCCCGGTGCTCCCAGGCCACTCCCGACAGGGTGGCAGCAGCGTGGGGCAGCCTCTGCAAGGGCTCGGGCTCTTACCAGCATCTCTCAGTCCCAAGTGTGAAATATCTCTCTGCCACTCCACCCTGAGGCCCAGGGAAGCATCACTGGTTTTCCAGCTCTGCCTTTACTGAATAACTCAGCTAAATAGCATCAGATGAAGCAGTGATTTTCTGATGTTTGGCCAAGCTGTTAACATTGGCGTTCTAGCACATTTTAACAAGTATAGGCAGGTCTGGGCATTAGTCATGTTTCTACAAGCGTGCTGGTGGGTTTTTTTCTCTTTTTCTTTTCTATTCTAGCCATTTTACTGGGCTTCAAAGCTGTCAGCGGAAACAGATGTGTGAATGTTATAAAATTACGCTGCTATATCAGGGGCTTTTTTATGAGTTTGTACAAGTTGTATGTCAAAACACACTTCAGGCAAGAGGGCCAAGTGCTTTGCATTGAGAAAAGTTACCATAAGGAATTACAGTCTGTGAACCAAGCAACCAGTCTTACAGCATGTCTAAAGTAAAACTCTCTACCCAAACCTAACTTTGGTTCTGTGTATACACACACTGTTCTGTAGTCTCCAAATGGATGCTAGTACTTTTGGTGGTACATCTGAAAGTGCAAGATTTCAACCCTTTATCACATCTTCACTGCTCAACAGGTGGCTCTGCTCTCACGAACTGCATCCTGGAGAAGCCCTTTATATGTGAATCCTTGGGAGCATGGATTTATTTTCCTGGTGTTCCTTGCAGCAGCAGCTCAGCCTGCAATCCCCGGCAAGGCTGTGCCACTCAAAGGTTTGTTTTAGTGCAGTTCACAGCGCAAACACTTTTTATACCTCCTAGACGTGAACTGAGGAGTGGGGCACTCTGGGTTTCTGAAGAAAGCCTTGCAGCGAGCTCTGTTTCTTGGCGAAGCATTGCAGCACTGTTCTACCTTACCTAGACGAGCTGTTCGTGTAGGAAGTGCTTTAAGCAACGTGAGGAAGCACCCTGCTTCTTCCCGCTGCGTCTCGCCTTGTAATGCTCGAAGCGCAGCTCCTGAGGGCGCGGGCAGGAGGCGCGGGCAGCAGCCCGGCCCCGACGCGTCCCGCCCGCTCCTCTGCGGCCCCGCGGGCTGGGCAATGGCCACAGCCGGGCCCGGGCTCCCCAGCAGCAGCTCCCAGATCCCCCGGCCGGGCCAACCGCGACGGCGCGGCCCAGCAGATCGCGGAGCATCCGCCCGGCCAGCGCAGCGCGGCGCGGCCTTTGTGTGGGACAGCGGGGCACACGGGGGACGGGCAGGCGCCACGGGCCGGGCGCACTCGGCATATGCAGAGCAGGGCGACATATGGCAATTGGTGGCTTCCCCGCCGCAGATGCCGAGGGCTTTGTTCGGGAAGAGCGCGGGCTGCGGGGCCTGCACAGCCCTCCCGCCCGGCTGGAGCGGCGCCAGGCCCGGCAGCACTCCCCCCTCAGCGCCCGGCCTTCCCGGGCCGCCCGCGCCGCTCGCCGTGCCGAGCAGGCTGTGCTCCTCCAGCCCTGCCCACGGAGACATGGGCTTCACTTACAGACGTGCTGGGGGTGCGCTCCCCTTTCAGCTCCTTGGGTTTCTATTCACATATACATAGAACCACAGCCTGAAAAAACCTGTTTCTGAAACGGTTCGCTTTTCCCATTAAGCCCTTTGTTTTTTCAATGTTTTCTCTCTATTAATGATGTAAACAGAAAATTGGATAGTGATAAATAGTGGCAAATCTATTATTTTTTCAACTCCGTTCGGGTTAAATTGAGGTTAAAAAGGACGAAGCAGAATGATGATTTCCTGGCCATGGGACTGAGACAAAATGGAAAAGAGGTTTTATCAGCTTGCTCATGCAGGAAAAACACGGAGGAAGGTTTTGAAATGCCAGCATGGGTCCCAGCTGTGCTCACCTGTGCAGAGCCATGAGACGAGCACACACTGGGAACTACAGCACTGGGCTGGGGCTGAGATACAGAGATCTACCCTCCTCTCTGCCTCTGGCCACCTGTGTGACCGCAAGAATCCCTTCAGCTCCACGTGCCTCAGCAACAGAGACCTGATACTCCTCTCAGTGCACTGTTTTGTGAAGGCTGCTGGCTGCAGAGCAGAACACGACCTTACAACACTGGATCCTTCCATGTGGGCCACAGGAACCTCATCAAACAAGCCGAGGACACAGGGGTCAAAATCTTTGCATCTTGTTCGCTGTTGCTGGCATTATCAGCCTTTGCTCGCTGGCCATTTTATGTGTTTCCATGGTGAAGAGGAATCCAAATCCACTAGATTTAAAACACCTTGCATACAGACACACAGTCAGGGGCCAAGCAACCAAAGCCAGAGGAAAACTAAGTGCCGCCTCCTGCCATGGAACGGGGACTGATACAGACTCTTGCTCTCCACAGATTTCTGCTTGAGCAGTGCCCAAGGTGCAGAGCCAGACTGGGATATGGAGCTGGCAGCCACCACCACCTCCCCTAAGAGAGCAGCTTGAGAGCTGCCCAGCTGAGAGCAGCTTTCCTTGCTTTGTGTTCCTTTTGCTGTTTAAGAGGGACACGAAGTAAGTGCTACTGCCACGCTGAAGAAGCAAGAGGCAAAGCAGAAACCATGAGTGCTGAGAGCACTTAGAGTATAACTTTGTTTTACATCTGCAAATCTCTGCCACATCCGGGCTGCCCAGAGATCACCAGAGGGCTGACCTGTGCTGACTCTGTGATCCCCAAACTAATTCATCCCTGTGGCCCTCAGTGGGTCTCTGAGTTGCTGTATTTCCAGGCAGAAGTTCAGGCACATGTGGTAGGTCTGAGTAGCTCTGACTGCATCATATTTGCTGGGCAAGCTCCATCCATTTCTGCAGAAACTGTCCAACACAGCCAAGGCTGCACAGACCCTCTGGACCTGCTCTGGTGTTGGTACACACTTGCAGTGCTCAGACAACACCTCTGCCTGACTGGCTCATCACTCAAAGCTGCATTTCACCCACTCTTTTGTAGCAAAATTCCAGACAAACAGCCTCAGTCCTCAAGCTTGGCCTAGAAAGCAGTCATATTGGGGAACAACACAAGATATATTCGGGGAAAACTGGATTTTCAGTAGTCGTATCTCTGTGACATTGAGAACAACCTGCCGGGGAGAGGGTGTACGGAGGAAGAGCTTTACCTTGAGACTGGCTCCCTCTGCAGCCCGATTCTCAGCACCCCGAACGGGACATGTCTTTTTAGACATTTGTGTAGCGGCCACTTAGCGGCTGGAAAACCTTCTGGGAATGAATGGGCTAAGCATGGGAAATCTGTGCTGCTCATCCTCATCAGGTTATTAGTTTGTCTTACGCTTTGCAGTATGGATAACTACCCCAGTGAAAAAGCAGACGGACTTTCAAGTTAAAATTACGTAACTGGATAGTCACATCAAAAGCTCTTGTCAAGGAGGTAAAAAAAGAGGCAACTTCTGAATTTCCTGGAATAACGGAGGGCAGAACCTGGCTGTAACAAACGGCCCGTGCAACCTCTGCCGCCTTTCCCATTTGTTGGCTCCAGCGGGTTAAAAACCTTCCTGGCGAGCGGTTCTCCAGCGCGGGGAGCGGAGCGGGGGCCGGGGGGAGCG
>VZRZ01004652.1:510683-535658 GCA_013398175.1 Climacteris rufus
GGACCGCGGCCATGGGCAGGGAGCAGCCGGCGGGCCCGGCCCCTGCGGCTCCACGGGGCAGCTGCCGGCGCTGGACGGGCGGCAATCGCCACCGGCCGCGTCTCCTAACGCGTGTGCTCGCTGGCAGCGAGGGTGAGCACGCGGCAGGAATTACACCGGGGAAATTCCACAGTCTGTATGATACAGGAAATCAGATTAGGTTGTCGCTGTGGATGCTAGAGGGCTTAAAGCTGTGAATCAGCTGGCACGTTAAGAGCTTCTCTATCTCCTCTCCCGAGAGTGGAAAGCTCCCTGCGCGGCCGAAGGAGCTGTTTGGAAGGGCTCGCTCTCTTGCAGAACACCCTGTAGCCCCTGGCCACCTTGCTCAGCTCTCATGAGCCTGGCACGAACTGCAGCGTTATCAGAGGAGTTAACAAACTCCCTCCGTGGGTGGCAGTGCCTCATCCACCAGGTCAGCAGGCAGGGGACATCTCCCTGCGTGCTTTCGGCCCCCAAAGCCACTACATCCAGTAGTCTCGTTTGTGCTGGCCATGAGCTGCAGCCGCTGTAGGATGCCAGTGTAAGCCATTTGCCAAGCCAGCAAGCCCGGAGCACCACGAAGTAACATTGTGCTGCTAAATGTGTGCTGCATCAGCACACAATGGAGCTCAGAGCCGCAGGCACTGCCGAGGCAGGCTTGGCTTTACCACAGTTTCACTGAAAACAGATGAGTGAAGTATTGTCAACTTCAGCCCGCCAGAAACCATATCAAAAAACATGTGGTAGATTTTTTTAAAAGAACAATTTTAAGGAAGACTTTGGTTTTACCTTTTGGTGTTTCCAATCCACTGTACTCCAGAATGGAAACCGTCCCATTTTATATTTATAACCACATGACCTCTACACATCTCACACCATTTCCCAGGTCTGGCTCTTGGGCCAGTGCTAAATATTGAGCCATATCATAAAACTGTGGGAATTGTCAGCACTGAATAGAGCACACATTTATGGAGACAAATAACCCCATGCAGGCAGACACAAATAACCCCCTTTCTTGGCTGGACAGCAGCCAGTTCATAGGCGAGTGCCTCTTCCAAGCTCTAGACTCAGTGTTGAGAGCCCAGAAAACCATCAGCCCCGAGCAATAGCCAGAGTACAATGTGGCAGTGCAAGCAGTACAGCCACAGCATTTGAAAGGAGATGCCACATTTACTTGGCTGGGTGAAGAGTTCAGGGCTCATCTATTCATTCAATGCAGAGCTTGTTTTTCTTTGCTTACTCTCTTCAGGGTTTGTGTCCGGCTATTTCAACAGCCACTCCTGGCAGATGGAAGGATGGATAGTTATTATATATAGAAAACTTCAGCTAGGTAAGAGTCAGAAGAAAGCCTGAGTAATGGTTCTGAATGTTCAAAACACTGTCCATGCAGTGAAAAGGCTGCATCATGTCCCCACAAAAGGAAAAAACCACCCTGCTTGCTTGCTGTGGAAAAATAAAATCCAAACTGGTATAATACAAAGCCTAGTTCTGAATACATCACCTCTTCATCTGCTGCCAACTATCAGTATTGTAAATTGGCTTAAGCAATCACTCCTCTCATCTGTTGTTGGTTGTAAGACTCACTTATCAAAGCCAGGTGAACACACGCCATTCCAGTGCCTCCCACTGGAGTAAAAGCTCATCAGCAGCATTGTGACAACAACAGTTTGCACAGACCACCTTTTGCAGGTACACAGGAAGGCTGTAGGAAGTCTAAAGAACAAGCTGAGTTTTGCCATCGAGCTGCAAATTGGCACAAACAAACCCAAAGTAGCCCGTCCAAGTTTGGCAGCTAAAAACTGCAAACGGAAAGACAGTTAAAAGATTCCAGTATAGGCTACTTGCCAGAAGAACCCATTCTCCTACAGTCCACCTTCAAAGGAAAGTTGGAAGGAGGCCTGGCCATCTGGAGAAATTGTTCACGATGTCCTATGACATTGAAAAATGAAGCAAACAGCCTGGCAAAACATGAGCCCGCTATCGTGCTAATTCCCGCTCGTTTTCCCTTTTGTCTCTTGTGGAGCTGCACATGATGCTCCAAAAAAGGTAGGGCTAAAGCTGCAAGTTTGGCTTCTGCAGACAGGCCATCCCTAGCTGCAGGTGGCCAGCTGGGAATCCTCAGCCACCTGGCCTCGGTGCTTGCTGTGCTCGGGGACACAGTGTCTGCTGGCTTTGGTGGCAGCCCCCCGCTGCACACCTGGGCTGGAGCCTGCACACAGCTCCCCCACAGCACAGAGCAGGAGGCTGCGGCATCCCAAACCCGGGTGCACACTGCAAGGTGTTGCTAGAAGCTCACATGGCAGGTTTGTAAGCAATTTAAATTGGAACGTTAGGGAAAAGGAATCCACCGCTTCAATGCTTTTGCAGGAATTGCACGCAACGATGGTGTCATCTCAGCTAAGGGTCTTTCCATGTAGATGGCAGAATTCAAACCAGCCTGTCTTAAAGTAAAGCATTCTGTGCACTGAAATGTAGATTTATGTCCTTCCCTGCTCACAGGTGAGCATAGGATTGCATTTCTGTGAGCAGGGATCTGAACCTGTCGATACTTTGGAGTGCATCCATGAAATAGAATTATATCCAGAAGTTGCAGTGACCAAAGTTATCAGGTCTCTTGTTATTTTCATTGTCTCTTTCTTTACTAACCCTGCCTCATTCTTTTAAATTTATGTATCTCTACCGAATCTTTTGAAGGGATCCTCCTGTTCTGCAACCAATTTACCTTCATGCAGAGAGAGCAGCAGACCACCTTCAACAGAGAATGTACACTTACTCTTCTAAACTTACCAATAACTGTTTTACTATTTTAATTCTGAGATAGATTCAAATAAAATCATTAGGTTTGGACTTCAAATGTGCATCACAGCTCTGCTGTTCTCAAGAGTGGGCTATACCCAGACATGGACACAAACATCCAAATAATGTTACTTTTGGGTCTGAAGTTTGCTGTTCCACTTTCAGGTGTGGTTTGATTTGGAATTTTGATGTACTCCAGAACAAAATGGAACATCCATCTGAAAAACACTCTAAAACAAACCAGAAGACTAAACAATCCCCTGAATAAACTTAATGAGTGAATCCTAAGTGTATTTTTAGGAACTGTTCCTCTGGTTGTACCATGTCCTTCAGTGTACAACAAGCATGATTAGGAGGATTTTTTCCCCCCATAAGAATGTGCCACAAAATAGAGACAAAATCCAGCAAATAGGACTTCAGACTGCAACCTGAGATGAAAAGTTATATTTCCAAATCAGTTTCCTGCCAAGAGCTACTAAACCCAAATAGAGCTGACAGAGCTGAGCCGATGTAAACAGAAAAGACACTCAGCTCTTGAATGAAAAATGAAAAAAAAGCTTCAAAAGAAAAAGGAGGGAACAGGAGGGCATCAATCTCCCGCCTTTCCCCAGGGCTTCTTTGCATCTCCTGATTTTATTGACACTATCATCTCCTTCTGTATTCTTAAAGCTCAGCTGTGGTGTTAGGCAGGTTCTGCAGTAATGCCAATCCAGTGAACTAAAGTAAGCAGTCCTTGCAGGATTGGCCTGGGGCCACTGATTTCAATGGGAGCTGCTGGATGCTCAGCATGACTGACAGTTAGGCTCTTTGTGGATCAAAAATCAGAATAATTTTGTTCCATCTGGCATTTTTCATGATCCCTGCTGTGCCCAATATTGCAGTCACAACACCTTGCTTTTTAAAAATCTCCACTCAGCCAAAGGCATAAAATGCAACCAGCACTTGAACAAGTGAAATAGTGGCAACAACAAAATACTTGCATATTACCATTATAGCAATGGTAGTCAGCAGGTGGTTGGACAATCCTTAAACAAACCTGCTTTGTCAGGGAGTGAATACTTCAGCTTCTCTTCGAGGTAATTTATTCATTGTCTCCAGATCACTGGTAACTAGGAAATGTAGAGGGGTCAAGCTGATAAACTCTTTGCTAGGTCTTTAATAGGTCTCAGTGAAGATCCACTGGAGACCAAACAAGTTAATCTCTGGAGAGGATCTAAAGGAAGCTGAAAATAGCAGAAGTAGTTAGGGTGGCAAAGAACACACCTTGATAGATGGAAAAACTGAAGAGGGTGATAGAGACAGCATAAGAGAAAGAGACAAGAAGCTGAGTTGAAGGAAATGAAGTTTTAGACTAGGAACATAAGAATTGCTGGACTTTGCAGGAGGGTACAGCCCAGTATCCTGTCTCAGCAGTGCTGAATGGCAGATGGAGGAGTAAGAGGACAGAACAAGTTTATATGCTTTTTTCCCTCGATTCCTCTTTCTGTTTTAAGCTACACAGGGTAATAATCCCAGAACCAGAGATGGTAACAAGTGTGTTTAATAGGTTTTGGTGGAGCTTACTCCTGTGAACAGGTCTAGCCTGAATCCAGGTAAACTTTTGGTATTGACAACCCCCTCTGGCAGGAATGCTCACAGTGCACCTCCATTGTGTTTGAAGAAGGGTGCATCAATTTCCTTCAGGTTTGCCACATATTTCTTTAAATATGAGAAAGGGTAAATGATGCTTTTCTAATCACACTCTCTACTCTACTCTTCTACATGATTTTTATACTTTTCTATCTCATGCCCACTCTAAGGTAAAAACTTCTTGTAATGCTCAACACAGAAGGGGGTCCATAACTTTTACTACTCTATCTGCCTTTATCTTTTCTAGCTCTACAGTTTTTCTTTGGAGGTGTAATCATGTCAATAACACAGAAGTGGAGGTGAAGAAACCTCAATTTATTTCCTCAAATTCCTTTGAATGCTTCTGAGAAGCAACTCCTTGAAACCAAATAGTAAAAGATTTAGCAAATCACTGTGCTTTTATGTTTCTAGAAGTGTTCTCAGAAGCATGATGACCTCCTCCCCCTCCCACACACAAACTGGGAGCCCAGGATAAGCATCAGGTCCCGGAATGTATAAACAAAAGCATGGATGTCAACATAGAAATGCACTTTTTGTGGGCTGCTTTATTGCATGTGAACATTAGACAATGCAGGGAGCACTGCGGAGCGCACATTGCACAAACACTGCTCATCTTCTGTGTGACTTTTTATTAGCTCTGAATTACTTGGGGCAAACATCAAACCCTATCCAGGTCAGTGTGTGGCTAAAAAAAGTGCAAACTGAAGGTATCTCCAAGCTACAAGGAAAATACAGAAAATTCAGAAATAGACAAAAGTGGGAAGAGTCTGGAAAAAGAAAACGATCTCCAGATGGAGGACAGGGGAATGCCAAAAGTCTTGAAGACTTTTTTATTTTAATCCCAATTCCCTAAACATTGGATGTTGTTTATAACACAAAATTGCTTGTATTGTTTGTATGTTACTGCTTGATTTCTAAAGCGATGAAACAAGCTGTGGAAGCCACAGCAGGGTTCCCTTTTAAACATTAAATCAATGCACTACATCTGTTGAAATCCTGGAGAGCCCAAGGCAGCAATGCCAAATTCCAGAGTCTGCACTCAGCAGGAGCCGTGTGGTAAACGTCTGCAGTTGGGTTCAGAGTTTGGCCTATTAGCTGTCAGCCTCTGAAAACCCTTTGGATGCTCTTCAGTCAAAGTGCTGGAACTGAGAGCTCTTCCCTCCCACCTCCAGCAACTTTTGTGATACAGCTGAGGCTCTGAACCACGCAGGGGAGGACAGTGAGGGGGCCTGAACTGAGCCCTGAGGTTACTTCATGACTTGAGGAAGGCACCAAAGATGATGTTTTGATGTTTTTCCAGAGAAAAGCTTTCCACCTTTTACTCTGTGCTGAAAGATGGGAAGTTCTCTGAGCTGGCCAAAACGTACCAACACAGCAAGCTTGAGTGGAGTCAGGAAGTGGTGGAAAGCTCCCAACACCCACATACAGATATGCCTAATGTACAAAAATTTTTTTAAAAAGTTAAGAATTGACAGTACTAAACTCTCCAAATGCCTGAGGTCTGTCTGTCCTCCCACTGTTTATGCACACAGGAATCAATGAAGCTGGGAACAGGAAGCCTACCAAAATACCATGGAATCTCTGTGCAACACTGCTCAGTCCCGTGTGAGCCTGAGGCTGCTCCCAGCACTGCCCACTCAGACCTCTCAGCAGCACTCTTCAGCCTCTTCATGCCATATGCCTGCTTAGGTGCAAGCAAATCCTCAGATTTGGGACTCTTGGTGAAAAACCCTGACCCTCCTGCAAATTGGAGCACATGGAGAAGGGTTAAAAGGGCATTGCTGGTTCCTAACCCTGAGGTGGTGCAGCCTTTCAGTGGGCAGCATCCCCTGACATGATGCAGCCTGCCCATCTACCTCGGTGTCTTTGTTTCCAAAAGGGAAATAATTTCTTGTCAGGTGTGGGCGTTGAAAGAATCCATAGCAGTCATTGCTCTGTTCTGGGAATTAAGGGGGAAAACCACGTCAGGAGGAGTCCTTGCTTAATGACTGTGCTGCAGTGCTGTTGTTCCTGAGGTGCTGGTGCTGGTCAGTAGCATGGAGCAGGGAGCACGACATGCACACTCCTGCCCTCTGGACCCTCCGTTTAAAATGACTGTATGGATTGTCACATATCTCACCTGCCATCGCCTTCTCTTACTCTAACGTGAAATCCTAAGTCTGACATGAATTATTGAACAGGACACATTCTTCTTTCTTTTCCACAGCAATTGTCTGCTTATCTGGCTCCTCATTTTCCTGGTTTGCCAAGCTCCTCTGCAAACACACCCAGGCTGCTCAGGTAGGTCTGTCCTGGGTTTTTGGCTCACCTGCCCAGCTCTGCAGACGTGACCTGACATGAGCCATTTGCCTGCTTGGGACTACAGAGGTGTCATGCCCAAAGCTTCCAAAAACTTTACAGCCAGCATGCCTGAGGTATTACAGAGCAAAACTTGGCTCAGAATGAAATCTAACGTGGTGTTAGGTGTTGGAACACGGTTGTACCACCCAAGAGCTGTGCTGGTTGAGTCCAAGTGTTACAGACAGTAGATTTCATTATAAGAAGCAGTGAAATTGGAAATGACTTGGGGTGTGATGGGTAATTGGTTAAATACAGGCTGTTACATATTTCTTCCACACTAGAAAGATGTTACAGTTTTCTAAAGAAAGTACAAACCTTTGGAAAAGCATACCAAGACTTATGATTTTACCTCATTACAAGTTTAAAATTAAAAATGGGTTATATTTTCTAATAGAGATGCTCTAGTTAAAAAAAAACAAAACAAAAAAGAACCAAAAAACCAACTATATTGGGCTCTGAGGATCTATTTAAATAGCAATCTGAAATTTATCACCCTACTGTCAAACTTTCACTTAACATACTGGCACTGCACGGCAGGTGACAGGGAAGGCTGCATTATTTATTCCAGTCTTGATAACAAGTGACCTCTGGCCTCACACAGAACAGGTGATAACCATAATACAGCAGCCAGGTCCTCATATTTTAGACACCAAATCCTTCCTCATATGCAGGAATTGTCATGCAAAAATGCATTACTGGGCTTGCATTTGGAATTTTCACAGGCTTTTTAGGCAGAGCTTGTCAAGAATGCTTTATTTTAAGGCGTGTGTTGAGAAAGTGAAAAAAAGTTAGATTGTTTGACCTTGTGGAGAAAAAAAACCCCAAATTCTAAGATATTCTGGCTTTATACTCCTAATGCAGGGAAATGAAGAGGTGGTTCACCTGTGTATTTCACACAGGTGTATTTGATAAGGGGATGGAATATATTCAAAGTAACAAAGTCTTCCCAAAACAAACACCTTTGACTGATATATTTTTCAGCATTTTGAGGCTGAGAGACTTGGGGCTGTTTGGAAGAGAAGGTTGAGGGGAGACCTCATAGCAACGTTTCAGTATCTGAAGAGGGTGTACATAAAAGCCAGAGACCTGTGCATCAGGAACTGTAGTGATAGGACAAGGAGTAATGGGTTTATACTGGCAAAGGGTAAATTTAGATTAGATGTATGGAAGAAATTCTTCACTCTGAAGGTGGTGGGGCACTGGCACAGGTTGCCCAGAGAAGTTGTGGATGTAACATCCCTGGAAGTGTTCAAGGCCAGTTTGGATGGGCTCTGAGCTACCTGGGCTAATGGGAGGTGTCCTTGATCAGATGATCTTTAACATCCTTTCCAACCCAAACCAATCTATAATTCTATGATTTGGAAATATGTCCGTTCTTAACTGCAGACGTAACTTCCAAAACTCATGCTGGAATCTTTTGCTTCTTTGTCATTAAAGAGAGAGAACCAGCCCTTCAGGGCTGTGCTTATTTGACTTTTCTCTGGTGACACCAAACCAATGCAACTTAGGCTCAGTTTTGCAACCTTTGTGCCTTGAATACCGAGAAGAGGGTGGGTGTTTTTTGGCAGAGTAGACTGGTAAACCTGTCATGCAAATATTTTGACTGCTTAGTCACTGCAGCTCCTATTCTAGTGCAGTCTAGAAACTGATCCCCATGCCTTGATGGGAGAAGAGAAGAAGCGGTTGGAAACAGAAAAAATATTAGATTGGTTACCAGTAATAGGAATTAATGTTTATAAAGTGCTTTCAGATGAAAAGCAGTACATGAGCCTAAATGCTATGATGGATTTTCATTGTCTGTGTGTCTGACTATTAATCTTGTTTTGCTTGTATCTGACTGTTTGTGAGATAGTCATGAAAAACCACCCAGTGGAGTAACCAACAGAGCCAGTGAATAAGAACGGTTGATAAGGCTGCAGGCACAAGCGTGGGAGTTCTGCCTCATGTACAAAGCTGTTCCAGGTCAAACCTACTGTGAAATACACAGGAAATAAACACTTGTGCACCAGGGGACTGAACTCTGGCCTCACACTACTGGCAGTTCCTAAAAGCTCCATCAGCCTTGAAGAACATCACTGTGAACCTCATTGGAATCTCACTACAGAAATTCCCTTCACTGCAGTGTGAGCCACAGAGGAACAAGGCAAGCACAGCACCAGCAGTCCCCACAGTTACTTCAGACACCTGTAAAACATCAACAATACCTAGAGCCAAAATTCACAAATCCTCTAGCAGAGGCTGCTTTGAGCAATAAACAGTGCACTTGTGAAGAAATGTTGTTGCACAAACGTCAGTTCTACTGGACTGCAGAATCGGTGGGTGCAGAGAATACCACAGGCTTTTGCTCTGGGGCTTTTATTAAGGCATTTACTGCAGCAGCTCCCTGTTGTACTCAGTTCAGACTGCCTCAGACATAGGCAGTGAGAGGATGGAAAATTGGCAGAAGCTCTATAAACAAAGGATAATGATCAGCAGGGAAGTGTTAGAAGAGGTGAGAGTCTAATGGAGCACTGCGGGGACTGCTAGCGCCTGTCTCATTTAGAAAATCTAAATAAAATTAATAGAAGTACAAAGCAGGAAAAGGCCAGTTAAAGGAAAGGGCACTCCCTGGCCACGTGGAGTACTACATCTAAATGCTTACCACAACATTTGTTCAGTTCTGTGTTTCTCCACAACAACATATGGAACATGACAGGTTAATTGTATGTGACAGCGAGTCCACTGTCAGGTGTCATATGCTGCCACAAAATTAGATGGATTTGGAGGCAGATGAAAGGCTGTGTGCCTGAAGGAAATAATCTACAGATAATGCATGTGAGAGAAAAAGTCCAGTATTTGGAAGAGGTACCAGAGTATGTCTTTAACTGCAGACAGAAAGTCACTTGATCCATCTTTGCAGATATCAATACTTGTCATTTCCTGAGTTAAGACCCCAAGCAGGGATACTTAGAAAGTTGTGTTTGATATGAAGAAGGAGTAAGAAATAGTAGGAAACCTCACCTGCTCTGTAAAAAAATAAAAATTCTTCTAATGCTTTTCCATTAAACACTTCCAAGAAGCATCCTATCATCACTTTGCTAGACACAGTTTTTACACAGAGATACTGTATGAGGGACAAATCTTCAAAATTATTTTGAATCTTGTTACATAGAACTCCCTAAGGACACCAAGCTTGGAGCTACATAAAAATTATTGTCCCGATGCTAGAGGTCAGAAAGGGTAAGAAGAATGAATTAGAGATCTGATTAGGAGAGTAAAATCTCTTCTTTTAACCATCATGAACTCTAAGAAGCACAGAGTTCACTTTCAACACAGAGAATACACCCACTGATGCTGAACAGAAAACCATAAAAATTGGCTTCCTGTCAAAATATTTGACCAAATCCTTAATTTTAAATATGTAATTCACAAATTTCAAGAGCCTACTGTGATTTACAGGTGACACATTGCTAAGTAAAAATCAGTTTACTGTCAAAGCAGTCTGCAACTGAACTAATCATCCTCATAACAAAACACAGGGAAAGCTGAATAAAAAATGGGTTTGCCTCAGTTCTCTACTTTGACGAGTAAATTGTCTCTTGCAATCATATTTACCACACTTAATTACTTTTCCTGTTTATGCATTCTATTTCATTTCACTTCATTACCAGTAAAATTTATGCAAATCTCTCTGCAGGCAGTGTGTGCATGTGTCTGATGGAGCTGTGGGAACTGCAGCTGATTTGCTGGGTGTAGGAGGACCCTGGTTCTGGGATCTGGCTGAGCTGGGCTCCCGTGCCCTAATGACTGTCTTGACCTTTCCTTGGCACAGGCAGCCAGTTACCCATCTTTACAAGGTTTAAAAACAAACTTCTTGGGTAAAGAGGCAAGAATTCAGATAACAACGTGCAGACTGTTCTTTTAGTCAACTCTTGTGGTACCTCACAGCTATTATCTGAAGCCAGAAGATGATGTGGTTCGTGCTAAAAGTTTCTTTTCAATAATGTGAAAATGTACTGAAGGCAAAACACGGCTGTCAACTGCCATGGCTTTCTCCAGGCCGGGTTACAGAGGAAAACTACCCTAGCAGAGAGCTTCCCAAGCCAGCAGGAACCTTCTTGGGGTGCTGTGATGAGAGCGGGTTTGGGATTCTCCCAGCACAAGCAGGAGCCGTTCTTGTCAAGTCACCTCTTCCCTTGGCCATCAGCTGATTCTCTCAGCCTTGAAAATGAAATCAAGGACCCAGCATTCTGAGGTTGAGGGAATCTGTTAGAAAAACCCGTTCTGGGAGGAAAATGTCGCATCAGGATGCTATTTTCTTTTTTTTTCTGTCCAGCCTTTAAGTGCTGCCAAGGCTCAGCCTGAGCCAGCCAAGTCCCTGCACTGGCCGGGCCGAGCGGGCAGAACGCACTCTTGGGTACCTCCCAGGGCACGGAGAGGCAGGAGCCTTTGCTGCCGGGCTCTCCGGCACCGAGCGCTCCGGTTTGAGGGACACGGACGCGTTTGCATCCCTGGAGCGGGAGCGGCGGCCGCGGTGGCCGGCAGGGGACGACAGAGACCGGCGAGCGCCGCTCGGGCTGCGCTGCTCCTGGAGGGATGCTCCTGGTGCCATGGTCCTGGAGCGATGGTCCTGGAGCGATGGTCCTGGAGCGATGGTCCTGGAGCGATGGTCCTGGAGCGATGGTCCTGGAGCGATGGTCCTGGAGCGATGGTCCTGGAGCGATGGTCCTGGAGCGATGGTCCTGGAGCGATGGTCCTGGAGCGATGGTCCTGGAGCGATGGTCCTGGAGCGATGGTCCTGGAGCGATGGTCCTGGAGCGATGGTCCTGGAGCGATGGTCCTGGAGCGATGGTCCTGGAGCGATGGTCCTGGAGCGATGGTCCTGGAGCGATGGTCCTGGAGCGATGGTCCTGGAGCGATGGTCCTGGAGCGATGGTCCTGGAGCGATGGTCCTGGAGCGATGGTCCTGGAGCGATGGTCCTGGAGCGATGGTCCTGGAGCGATGGTCCTGGAGCGATGGTCCTGGAGCGATGGTCCTGGAGCGATGGTCCTGGAGCGATGGTCCTGGAGCGATGGTCCTGGAGCGATGGTCCTGGAGCGATGGTCCTGGAGCGATGGTCCTGGAGCGATGGTCCTGGAGCGATGGTCCTGGAGCGATGGTCCTGGAGCGATGGTCCTGGAGCGATGGTCCTGGAGCGATGGTCCTGGAGCGATGGTCCTGGAGCGATGGTCCTGGAGCGATGGTCCTGGAGCGATGGTCCTGGAGCGATGGTCCTGGAGCGATGGTCCTGGAGCGATGGTCCTGGAGCGATGGTCCTGGAGCGATGGTCCTGGAGCGATGGTCCTGGAGCGATGGTCCTGGAGCGATGGTCCTGGAGCGATGGTCCTGGAGCGATGGTCCTGGAGCGATGGTCCTGGAGCGATGGTCCTGGAGCGATGGTCCTGGAGCGATGGTCCTGGAGCGATGGTCCTGGTGCCATGGTCCTGGTGCGATGGTCCTGGTGCGCTGCTCCTGGCGCGATGCTCCTGGTGCGACTGGCGGGCACCGCAGCTCAACCAGGGCACCACAGCCCACAGCGATGCTGCCACCTGGCAGGACAGCAGCACCAGGGTCACAGAACAGCCTGGGGCGGAGGGGACATCATCCAGATCCAGCCCCCTTGCCATGGCAGGGACATTTTCCACTATCCCAGGTTGCTCAGAGCCCCATCCAACCGGGGCTTGGACACCCAGGGATGGGGCGTCCACAGCTCCTCTGGGCAACTTGTGCCAAGGTCTCACCATTGTCACAGTGAAGAATTTCTCCCCAGTATCTAATCCTGCCCTGAGACAACGGGAAAATTAGTGGGAGTGAGGTCCATTTGGAGTCATTCCAGTATGGTTTGTAATATGCAATTAAAAGCATTTCATATACTTTGAAACACAAACCTCAGAACTGCTGTGTTAATTCCATAGTGACAGGAGGATTGTGGATTGGGCCCAACCACCACCAGACCACTCACTGGGCTTTGGAGTGGGCTTGGTGAGAGGTGAACATCATCTGCAAGGCACGGAGTGACACCATTCTCTCCAACACTGCATGAACTTGTTCTGACACCTGAAACAGAACAGATCCTGCCTGTTTGTAACCCATACTAAGACAATGCGAAAAAACATCAGTAAGAGGTCAGGAGGTGCAATGGTAGAAGAAGCTAAACACTGCAAGGTGAGAGGAAGGTGCCAGGTCAAACAGAGTGGAAGGGAAGAAGGGATAAATCCTCCCTCCCCCCAATACCTGTCAGGAAGGAGATCCTATTACTGTGGGCCTAAATCTTAGCCCAACCAGTGTGAGCAGCTGTTCAAGTTAGAAGGAGCTCTAATGATGGAGGAGACTTGCAGAAAAATTACTTCTACACAAAATGGTGGTACTGATGGAATGTGAAATAAGAAAATTAGCAGTGAGATTCTCTTTCCAGGAGGAAGGACTGGAAACTTCCAAAACATTGCCACATTTTATTGCTACTGATGTATTTGGGCAAAACTAACAGGAAAGGTCAAATAACTCAGAAAAAAAGTAGGTAAACAACAGTGCATACACACCACTCAGCAAAAGGTCATAGTCCAAATTCCCAAGGAGTAATGTTATCAGCAATATCCCCTTCTCCCCCATTTTTTCTTTGTCTTTGTGGACCCTTTGCTTTTCTCTTATGTTTATACCAAAATCTGCGGAACAGCATCACATTGTGCTGAGTAGACAGCACACTGTTAATTCCCTGAATATCCATCTCTTTCACACACAAAACTCCTCTGGGCTCTGTCACATTGCTCTTCACAGAGTCCAATCTGACCTCAGCTTTCCTGCTGGACCATGAGACAAGCCCAGAGAGGAGCACCCTGCTGAGTACAGGCAGGGAAGGGCAGCACAGGGAGTTTCTGAGAACAGAAGGACAAGGCTGAAGAGCAAACAGGTTCTGTGCCCCGCTGGATCAGTGTTGCTCCCTCCTGCTGTATTTCTACAGAGCTTTCCACCAGCTTAAGGAAATTAAAGAGCACTCAAAATCACGGTGCTTTAAGATTGGCCACAGTTCTACAGGCTTGCCCTATACAGAACAAATGAGTTCCTGATAAGTGCTGAGGATCAGCACAGTCTGAGCTCAAAGCTACAACTACCTCAGCCACTTCAGCACTCCCCAAGCCACTGGGAAATGGGAGCACTCACCAGCCCAAACACGGGTTCCAGGATCCACTCTTTGACAGGAAAATGCTGCAGTCATGGGCAGGATCTCTTCAAGGATTCTGCCTTCAAATCTGTGGGGATCTTCTCTCTCTGAAGGAGTGAAACATTGGTGAAAGGGAAATGATTGAGGAGGTTCCTGGGTTTGAGATTTGCTTCTTGCCTCCTTTGGTCCTATGGAAACAGTCACTAAATCTGCATCAGCTTTCCAGTTCCTGTAGTCTGTAAATCAGCCAGAACTCCCCTTGACCTTGGTGGGAGGTTTACATTATTAAAGCCAGCAGAAGAGAGACAGCAATGAAAAATCACATACAAGAGCCTTTCTTTTCTTCTCTTTCTTATTTTATTTTTAAGGAAAAAAAGTATTTCTAGCAATGAGAAATGTTTTCTGCTCCTAAGGGCAAACTTTGAAAGTGGAGTAACTGTTTCACGCGTATATTCTATTATTTGTTAACAGGTTTCACGCAAGTAACTTGCTCAAATCACTTTGAAAACATTTCCTTTCATATAGGAACACGGGAGATAGATTAAAAGCATGCAGGTCTCCTGCTGAATGCCAGAGGCTCTGGAACACCGAACTCAGCACTTTGTAAAAGTATCTCCCTTCAAACAAACTTTCTACTGTACTGATTGAAAAGGAAAAGGGAGGCAGGAGCCAAATAATGCTAGAGAGAAGTCAATTTTATTACACAACCATATTCAGCCTTCATCCTGCTCACACCACCCTCTACCCATCAAATAAACTCAGGATCCAAACACAGGCAGCCACAGCTGGGTCTGTGCTGGACAACTGCCCCACAGCAGCTGTGGAAAATGCTGCAGCAGCCTGGAATCAGGCACTGAAGGGCAACAGGTCCCAGAGGAGGAGCAGTGGGACTCTCTGCCCCCTGGTTAGTTGGTCAGCACCAGCTTGTCCAGGCTGGCAGTGGGGAAGGTAGTGGCACCCGTGGATTCAGGGCACAACGCTGAGTCTCTGTGCCCTGGGCTGGGACCCTGAGCTCAGGCCAGTCTTCCACAGAAAAGCTGGGTTTCAAAGGCACCAGTGAGACCTGGGAATCCAGAGACAGCGCATTCCCAAACAGCCCTGCTCTATTTCTGCATCCCTGTTCTCTCCCTGTAAAGCAGAACTGCTACCTTTGGCTCATCCCAATCCCAAAGGACACACATCTCTGACCATTGCCTGTGCAGCCTGACAGGACCCCAGCCCTGGCTGTCACCTTCCCAGAGCTCTGTTTACCTGAAGGCCTCCAGCCCTCCATTTGGAAACCACAATTAGTCCTGTGATTAAAGAAAACTGAATCTAACAGAAAGTTTAGGAAATGAGCAAATTCTGCACTCAGGTTTCATTTCAATCCCTGGATTAAAAGTTTCATACAATTCCACTCTAATTAAAGATAGTGGGGGCTGTGTACATATCCAGACATTTGTACCACACCAACCAGCTGCAGGTAGGCTCCACTTCTCAGGATTTAGTCTGCTGCATTTTCAGCCCCTCACTGTCAAACATGCTGATATAGGATTTCAGCTTCCTTTCAACTTGCAGCCAAAAGGCTTCATATCACTGACTTGGGCTGCAGGATGAGTAAGCAGGTATTCTAATAAAGGAAAGATGAGACTGGAGCTTGTCCTAGGCTATGAAGATTGGAGGATTGTGCCATATAGCTCTGAGCACCTCCAGCTTTCCTTGAAGCCTGTGGCAGCAACCCGAGATCAAGTCTTCACTTATTCAAAATGTAATTCTCCTGGGATTTTCAATAAGGTCTATTTTTTACTCCTGGCACTGCTTCTATGCTACTAATGTCAGAGTTTCTGACAGATATGTGAGGCTTCCCTCTTTTTATCCTCCTTTTCAAAAGCCCAAACCCCACAATGATGGGTTAATTTTTTTTTTTTTAATTGATTGGTTTGCTTTGTTCTTTTCATGTAGCACCTTTCCTAGTCCCCAGGAGGAGATCATCAGTGGAGCTGGATCCTGCACAGCAGTGGCTGAACAGTGTGTTCAGAGACTGGATACCCAAAGCCCAGAGCTCTAAGCCATAAACAATTTGACAAGTCTGAGGCTCTGCCTCTGAGCAGAACATTGAACACTGACAAGTTCCTTAGGAAAAACAGGCCTCAAGCTGTCAAGAGTGCTAAAACTCTTAGATGGAGAAAAATCACTTAACTTTTCCTGCTCAAAGGTTAAAAAACACTGCCAAAACCAATGACTGATCGTGGGATAAGCAGGATAGAAATGAAATGGAGGAATGAAAGACTGAAAAGAATAGAGGACTTGTCATAACAATGGGGGGCTTAAATTTTGTAGTTAAGAATTTTTTAGTTCAATTAGTATCAGTGTATAGACTGCCTTTTATTTAAAAACAACTAGCTGACCAAGTTTTGGAGTTAAAAGTGCATTTTCTCATGATAAATGAAATCAAGTTATGCTTCCTTGCCAAAACAAAGTACACAGGATTCAAAGACTTCCTTGAATTACAAGAAACTGTAGGTAGTACAGCTTCAAAAAGGTGCCTGAACCAAAGCTTAGGCTGATGTAAGTCATCATAGCTTTAAGAACTTAATTGACTTTAAGCTACTAAAAATCCGATTTATGATGAATATTCTCAGTACAAGTAACACTCATTTGTTTTCTGCATATAAAACACACCCAAATTAAGTTTATTTATTATTTTATGTACTAATTAGTGACACATAAATCTCAAGTCCACACTGGATGTGAAATATATATGGGCCATTACAACAGCAGCCTTTGCAGATGGCACATATTAAATCATTAAAAAATTACTGCTCTTCAGTCATTAATGGCCAGGCAACACTGTAAATGTGGCCTTCTGGTATTATTTTTCTTACTAAAGAGTCAGCTTTTGACAACTGACTTTGTAAGCACTCAGCAGAAATGCATGCAAGGCATCCAGAGCAATCAGCTGCCAGCAGAATCTACACCCACCTCAGAAGCCCCATGGGACTCCCTGGGAATTGTTTGGGAAGTAAAGGATAAGGCTGGGGGCTCTTGGCAATAGCAAGAGAATTAAAATGTAATGGCCACTGCAGCACCGGGGGCTGGTGATGGATGGAGCATCGTTCTTTCCCCAGTGACAAGTAAATGAGGTAGGCACAATATTACTTTTAGTACAGTTGTCAATTGGTAAGCAAAGTCTGAAAAGTCTCTTGTGCTAAAAGCACAGCCTTATACAGGAGGGCATGAACATTAATGATCAGTCTTTTCACTTGTTGCATGAAATACCTGCATGGTTTAGTGAGGATTTGCCACTGGAGAGACTCAGGTCCTAGGTCTGGTCCCCATTTCCATCAGGATCATTCACCGTGTTATACAGTGCTGTGCCAATTCCTGTTTATATCAATGTTGCTGTCACTTTCTTTAAAACAAAGCTCTAGACACTGTCAGATCAGACTGATTTTCTTGACATCCCCTGAATTTTGCTTCTTATTTTCTTTGCAGTGACTTGCTGTCATCCCTCCATTGCTTTCATTGCCATTTCATACTTGTGCCTTAGCTAGGGTTCACACTCTTGTTAAGCTGAAGAAAAGGATAAAACAATTTTATTTTTGTTTTAAACAGCAATGCAACAAGTGCTAAACAATTCAGGTGTCTCCTACAATGTTATTGTTCAGACTTGTGCTGGGCAAACCTGAGGAAAACCCATCATTTCCTTAGATGTCACCATCCTCTTGGGGCTCTCAGGAAAGCCAACCTGCAAAGAATAACACACCTTATTTCCCTGCTGCATGCAGGGAACCCAACTCCAGGGTGTTTTTCCATATGATTTTAACTTAGGTTCCTTTCTCACATTGCATGTTACCATTCACATTTTTTTCCAGCAGCTTAGGTTGCACTGTATTTTATTTTCTGCCATTCAGGACATATTTGCTCAAGGGAAAGAACAGAATAATTGAAATTTTCTTGCTTTCTAAAGAGACTTCTGTCCTCTGGACCTAATCCTGTTGCCACTGTTAGTGTCAGAATGGGGTCAGTGGATATACAGTTTCTACATCCAGTTCATATTCTCTTTAAGTCCTTTTACATTACATTTTGTTGACATAATTTTTAAAGCATCCTTATTTATTAATCTATAAATCTAATTTGCACACTTGAACTCCTCATAAGGGCTGGATTCAAGATTAGCATGATGATCTGCAAGAATGCAAAAGAATACAAAAGAAAAGTGTTTAGAAATGGGTCAAAGACACAAATGTCTTGAGGACAGAATACAAACGTTCAAAAGAAAGGCTTTGGAAATGTTTTCTGCAAAGAGTTAGAAGATCACAACAGGACAGAATGAGGCTAGAGAATATAACAACCTCACAGTCTTAATTCTGTAGGGATTTCACTACACTTGAAAAGTAAATTACACCTCTTACATGTGGATTCAGAGCTGTGTATTTAAACCTTACCTGAATACAAGTCTATGCTATAAAAGCTGAAATCATCTATTGATCCTACAAACAGAATAGGTAGAACAGATTGTCTGTTCCGTACCTTTATAGGGCAGACTTCAAAATCAAACAATTTCATGGTAATACTGGAAACACTGAAATTTCTGTTCATTTAAACGCTGAGAATTCCTTTGTCCTCGTTCCAATCTGCCAAAACATCATACTGTAGTAATACATCCTGGGTTTATCATATCTCACTTCAGGGTGGTTTCTGGGCTTTCAGAAAGCTCCCTGTGAGGCATTTCTCTGGAGAAAAGGATGTCCCTAACCTAAACCCAGGGGAGGTCCATACACAGTCTAGAGGCAGTGCCTGTGTTTGCACACAAAGCTTTTGATTCTTACAGATTTCCCAGTGAACGTGTTTGGGGGGTGGTAGGATGAGAATGCATTTCATAGCCACAGACAGGAATACACGTCACTGACTATTCTCCAGCTCAAATAATATATAATTAAACCCAAACCCTCTCTTTGTAGCTGCAGGAATTGCCTTACAGAATGCAGTGCACAGCCTGCCTGTGAGCACACGCGAGCTGGACGTGTTTGCCAAGACCTAATGCCAAGGTTGATCTCTTCCTTCGTGATGTTGAGGAACCATATTACTCACACTGCCAGCATGAAAACAGATGTTTGTTCATGCCTGACTGATGTTTCCAACTATCAGCACTGCAGGGCCAGCTCCCAGCAAAGCCTGTCTGGAGTTTTGTCATTGATCCCAGCAGACAGAGAGCAGTTCCTCTACGCAGCCTGTACAGAAAAAACAGCAGGAGGAATTCTCACCAACCATCACCCCCATTAAGGTCAGAAAGCTCCAGTCCCTTCCATACATGTAAAAGTGACCTGGAAAAGAGGTCATCTGAGTACTTATATGGGAAACTCTGTATCCCTCTGTGTTACTGAGGACAGTGTTCACATGCTCAGAAAGAAGACAGGGTATATTCTAAAGGATGTCCACAAGTTGGGTCGGGGAGAGGGAAATCACCAACAGTATTTGAAGTAGTTGAAAGCCTTCATGATAAACCTCAAGAAGACAGTAAAAGTTCACCTCTTTTGAGCTTCATGATCTAAGCTAAGGAGACAAGAACTGTGAGACCCTCAAACATTCTCAGTGGACAACAGAATTTTCATGTATCAGCAAAGAAGTGTTAAATAATTGAAATTATATTTGCACCAAGGATTTCAGAATTGCAGAATGTTTGGGGTTGGAAAGGACCTTAAAGAACATCTAATTCCAACACTTCTGCCATGGGCAGAGACACCTTCTATTATGCACACGATAAGGAAAAAAGTTGTTTTCTGCTCTGTTCAGCTATTTCTGTTCTTCTTCATTTATACCAAAAGAAAATCTGAAACATAAGGTGTAAAGGGAGAGGGATTCTTTTCCATCCTAAGAGTCACAGGCACATAACAAACAAAACCAAATTGTTAAAACTCTGTTCAAAGATGAGAAGCTGGAAAATTGTATTGTTAGCGCTGATCTTTGCTGTGCCCCTATCCTGCTGCATGACATTGGCTGAGCCTTCGAGGCAGGGATGGTCTCTTCCCATGCATTTGCATCACATCTAGCACATCAAGACTTCCAGGCTGCACTTTAATATAAATATACATCTCCATAATCATCTTTAATGGCAGTCTATAGAGGTATCTGCACTTTGAAAGCACTACAGAGGGATTTACCCATACAGCCCCCACTGATTTCACAGAAGACAGTTTCCTTCAGCCATACCCGTTTGTAGTCTGGGTGTGTGCACATGAAAAAAGAAGCAGTCAAAGCAATACAACCCAGTATTGGCAGCCATTATGCAAACAGACCACGCCACAGTCTGCCCAAATGGATCTCCTAAGCAAGCAGGTATCACCAGCACTGTGAAGCAAGGAATGACTCCAGATTTCCAGATATGTCGACTCTCCTGCTTGCACAGGTGGCATTCCCAGCCAGGACAGCACCCATCAGATGGAAGAAACTGCAGGAAATGGGTCAAGAGGTCACAGAGCTTACTGCTTACAGAAGCACTTCCAGGAGTTCATTACACTCCTTACAAGTCAGCTGTATCAAAAGAGCCAGTTCCTTCATTGTCTTCAACAGAACATCTGAAAGTAAAAAGCACTCTCACATCTCGAGCTGCTCAGACACAAGCTGAACAACTTTCTTTCCAATGAAACTCTAAGACTACAGACTGTTTTGACTAGAGTCTGCATACTGCTGCTAACACAGGGGTAGTTCTACAAGTGTTCCGTTCTGTGCATGCTAACTAGGGATGATTTGGTTATTCACAGCATGATTTGGTTATTCAGCTTTATACCATCAGGAAAAACTGGGTACAAAAGAAAAAAGCAGCCGTGAGAGAGTGACCTGTAAGTTCAAGCAGCCCCTTCCCTCTTCATCGACCTGCAAAGGTAAGAAACCATTGCAGAAGTTTGTGAAACCACCAGTCCAATAATCTCCCAGGACTCCATCCATGTTTGTTGAGGCAAAATGTTAGAAAGCAACAAGTATAAGGGACCAAGAGCTGAACCTCACCACATGAGATTAACAGGAATGTAGGAAGAGGAGCTGGGAAAGCAGCGTTGCTGTTCAGCATCACAAAAAAGAGTAACTTCTCCAGACAGTGATGGCTCAATAGATTACCAGTTGCAGCCTGCCTTTGCTCATCCACCTAGGCTGTATGCTTTTGAACTGTAACCTCAGGAAAAATAAGTAAATTGTCCTGAGAGTCATCTAAAAAGTAAAAGCAATTTCACTGAGGAAAAAAAAGAAAAAAAAGTGTATACTGTACACTTTTATCTGTACCCTTTTTCCATTTAAATGCATTTGAAAGAAATTAATTCCGTGTCTCAAATACAGTGTTCTAAGATTTCCTCCACATTCCTGCTATATGAGTTATGGAAGCAGAAAATACATTTGTATTTATTTGGTTTAGATTCAGAGAATTCAAGATAAAGTCTCACATGATTTTATTTATTAAAAATATCAGGGCTGCAATTCCATTCTGGTAGTTCAGCTCAAAAAAAAAAAAACCCCACCAAACAGAAACAGACACCTCACTATCCAACCCCAAAATAGGAATGCTGTTTTTATGACAAGAGTTGGTAGTTTATTTGCACAACTCAACAAAAAGGAAAGAAGAGAAAGAAAACTACATCTGATTTCCCATCACTTGGCCTTGTAATTCTCCTGTAGTGGATAAAAATAAACCAGTCTATACCTGGGCTTGAACTTTTCAATACATCCTGAAATATTAAGCTCACAAATCTCCTTTTGGGGCTTAGGCAGCTCTTAAGAGTATCATCATCTTTGAATTTTTGCAATTTATAAAACAAACCAAAAAAATATAGGCCATGTAGTAAATTCTGGATAGCATTCTGTCAAGGAAGTTTGTGCTTCAAAAAAAGAGCACGCTGTCGGCTGTGCATTGATAAGGCAGTGCAGAAACAGCTTCTGCATTACAGGAGACCACATTTATTACATTTTAAGCTTTAAATTATGTCATTTGCTTGTTCTAGAAATTATAGAAGACCTCGCATCGCTGCTGTGTGGTGAAGGGAGTGAAGAGAGGAGCAGCTGTCCTTCCCTCCAGTGTGATATTTTAGTGCCACTGTTGGGTGTTGCAGGTTTGCAGGCACAGTCAGCTGAGGGAGATTTGCCCCCACCAGGGAGGAGACGTCTGAAGGAGCCCGTGTGCCGCTGCCTCCCATTGCTTCACCAGAGGTAAATACTGTCTGCTGAGCTTGCACTTTTGTTTTATCACCATCTGTAGCTGTTGAACTCATGCACTCCTCCTCATCTCCCTTTCTCATGGAATAATTAAAAGCAGGAGAGAAGGAGAGGATGGAGGCGGTCGAGTTCAGTGTGTAATCGTACCAGAGTGAAGGAACCTGATTTGCTTCTTGACACTGCTACTGCCTTGCTGTATAACTTCAGGCGAGGCATTCAATTCCTCTATGCCATTGTATTCTTATCTTTAAAATGAGAAAATAGCACTGCCTTCTCCTGCAGGATGCTTTAAGATCCTTGAACGAAAAGCAAAGGCTTGCCTGCATTCAGTTGCCTTTTGGGATTCAGCACAGCAGGGCCCAAACTTTGCTTCAGACACAGATTGAGAACATAAGCACTTCAAACTTTTGAAGCTTTGCTGGCAATTTCCTGAGTTTGCAGACAGACTAAAACAAAATCCCTGAGGGTTAAACCTGAGGTCTAGAAGCGTGAATTTCTACTGCCATCTTTTTAACCATGGACTATATACACACTCATCTAATGGGTATATCCTACCAAAGTCAAGTAGGATTTGCCGCCTTAATCTTAATCTCTTAATCTCTTACTGCCTCCAACCAAACTGCCAGCATCATCCTCTCTCTGGCAATGTTGCCTTGGGGGCTTCACTGGGGAGGCAGATCCAGCTTTCCATACACAGAGATGCGGTCAAGGAAAGATGGAATGATCATATTCCAATTTCTTTGCACAAAGCCAGGCTTGGATACTGGATAGATACAGGCAGTCAGACAAGTTGGAGCAGCTTGACCTGTGGGGAGCATGAGATGCCTCCTCACATCACAACCTGCTCTTCCTGTACTCTCCTTTGCCAAAAGAAAGTAGGTACAGACAGTCTCATTGCAAACAGATGTATAGCAAGATCAAAACTAAAGAGGAAAGGCAAGGAACCACAAAAAAAAAAAAAAAAAAGTTGGACATTTCTCACTGCCTCATTAGCCCGTTTGCTGCATCTGATTCTGCAGGAGGCAACAAGGAATGGTCTGGTTTCCAAGTTTCTGCCAGCCTGATGACAGTAACAAGGCTTCTCTTCCCACTCTTCTGAAGGGTTTTTAAAAACCTTGAACCTTCCAGAGTCAAAGCTGAATCGCACTGTTCTGTTTCACATCCCATTCCTGTTCAGCACCCTACCATTCTGGGGCAGTATGAGCTGTTGGGTTTCTTCCAGAGTCCTGATGACACCCCTTGTTAAGGTCATTTTGTTCTCTTACAGGACTGCCATCGCTGGGCCCACCTTCCTCTGCCCCGGAGTGAATGATGCTTTCAGTCATACCGAGCCCACTGAACAGAAAGCCTGCACACCTTGGCAAGGTCATTTTGTTCTCTTACAGGACTGCCATCGCTGGGCCCACCTTCCTCTGCCCCGGAGTGAATGATGCTTTCAGTCATACCGAGCCCACTGAACAGAAAGCCTGCACACCTTGGCAAGGTCATTTTGTTCTCTTACAGGACTGCCATCGCTGGGCCCACCTTCCTCTGCCCCGGAGTGAATGATGCTTTCAGTCATACCGAGCCCACTGAACAGAAAGCCTGCACACCTTGGCAATAACCTTCTATCAGCAAACACTTTCCTTCACACAAAACAAGCACAGCAATCCAGCACTTCTGATACACCCTGAGAGCAAAATGCCTTGCCCCTGGAACTGGCAGTGCCAGACCTCACCGTTGGACAGGAACACGCAGCTTTAACATCAGGTGGCTGTGGTCAGGGAGCACAATTCAGCCTGTTACCATCACCCCTACCCCGGGTGCCCTAATTGCAGTGGCCACCTCGGTTTGGAATCCTTTAAGCAGCAGTAACACAGGAAAGGGATGTTGGCAGCAGGCACATGATGCCCGTGATCTCCAGCTCCAGGAATGCCGGCACTCGGTGGTCCCTCAGCCCACTTCCTCACGGGACAGGAGGCTGCACGTCAGAACCACCACCGTAATTAGCTGCCTGACGCAGCCACGGCAGAAGGCAGCCTTTCTTCTTCCCCAGGACGAGTCCTTCCAGGTAAATACGGGAGCAGCTCGCACGGCCGCTGCCCACACTGAGCACTTTAGGGGAAAAGAGGGCGTTCGGCTGCATAATTGTTCACTCGGTGTTTTGTGTGCCCCAGCTCCGCCGTTGCTAACAGCAGAACCACGGGAGCTAGGCTACAATGCCACAGCTCCGTTCTGTTCCACTGGCCGGAACACAAACCTCGTTCACTCAAAAGCCCTCTCCACACAGCACACCCCATTTTATTGGCTCTAAAACTCCAACAGAAGGTACGGATCAGCCTTCGGGTCTGAGAGTTTTCTTGCTTTACCTATTATAACATCTTTTTAGACACGTAGATAAGCCTAGGTCCATGAACCCTGTGATGCAATCGCACCGCGAAAATCTGTGCCACAACCCCGCGGTTTATTACTACTTTTTCACATCTTCTCATTGTAATCCGCGCTCCGAGACCGATCTCGTTCCCATCAAAGTACACGGCAAGCTCCCATTAAAATCTGGCTCAGCTAGTATTTTAATAACACTTAGACATTCCCGTCCTTTGCATATTTCATCTGCGAAGTGCTTTACAAACATGAATTTCCTAATTACAGGCGGATGATTTACTAAAACTGGAAATTCCTCACTAGCGCTGGCTTTCCCTTTGAAGCTCCAGGATTCGCTCTTGTCCCTCGGCACTTTGGAAGATCCCCGACGCCGCTCGCTCCCTCGCTCGCTGGCTGGCGGCAGCGGACGGGCACGGAGCAGGAGGACACGGAGGCGACGGCGACCCGCCCCGGAGTGTCCGCGGCCGCG